>JAVIAB010000139.1:37476813-37705043 GCA_032433765.1 Megaustenia siamemsis | reverse complement strand
CCGTTTTTGCCATCTCACTGTCTCCGTTTTCTCATTCTTCTATCCCATTTTAATATCCCGATGTCCCATTTTTTCCCATCCCACTGTCCTGTTTCTGCCATCTCACTGCTCCATTTTTCCCATCCCACTGTCCTGTTTCTGCCATCTCACTGCTACATTTTTTGCCATCCCACTGTCCTGTTTCTGCCAGCTCACTGCTCCATTTTTCCCATCCCACTGTCCTGTTTCTGCCATCTCACTGCTCCATTTTTTGCCATCCCTGTCCTGTTTCTGCCATCTCACTGCTCCATTTTTGCCATCCACTGTCCTGTTTCTGCCATCTCACTGTTCCATTTTTGTATCCCACTGTCCTGTTTCTGCCGCATACTGCTCCATTTTTTGCCATCCCACTGTCCTGTTTCTGCCAGCTCACTGCTCCATTTTTTGCCATCCCACTGTCCTGTTTCTGCCATCTCACTGTTCCATTTTTTGCCATCCCACTGTCCTGTTTCTGCCATCTCACTGCTTCATTTTTGCCATCCCACTGTCCTGTTTCTGCCATCTCACTGCTCCATTTTTGCCATCCCACTGTCCTGTTTCTGCCATCTCACTGCTCCATTTTTTGCCACCCCACTGTCCTGTTTCTGCCATCTCACTGCTCCATTTTTTGCCATCCCACTGTCCTGTTTCTGCCATCTCACTGCTTCATTTTTTGCCATCCCACTGTCCTGTTTCTGCCATCTCACTGCTCCATTTTTTGCCATCCCACTGTCCTGTTTCTGCCATCTCACTGCTCCATTTTTTGCCATCCCACTGTCCTGTTTCTGCCATCTCACTGCTCCATTTTTTGCCATCCCACTGTCCTGTTTCTGCCTCTCACTGCTTCATTTTTTGCCATCCTACTATCCCGTCTTTGCCATCTCTGTCATGTCTTCTCATTCCACTGCCCTGTTTTTATCACCATACTGTCCCATTTTACTGAACCACTGTCTCCATTTTTTCCATCCCACTGTTCTATCTTATCATCTCTGTCTCATTTTTGCTATCCCACTGTCCCGTTTTTGCCATCCAGCTGTCCCGTATCTCTTATTCCACTGTGACATTTTTGCCATCCCACTGTCCTGCTTTTGCCATCCCACTGTCCTGATTTTGCCATCCCACTGTCCTGATTTTGCCATTCCACTGTCCTGCTTTTGCCATCCCTGTTCTGATTTTGCCATCCCACTGTCCTGATTTTGCCATCCCACTGTCCTGCTTTTGCCATCCCACTGTTCTGATTTTGCCATCCCACTGTCCTGATTTTGCCAACCAACTGCCCCGCTTTGAAATATGGTCAGTCTACCTATCCACCTCCACTTCTGTCGCGTTATCACTCTTTGCACCCCTTCTGATAAACATCTAGCGTGCTTTCTTTAATTCCTAAATAACATTTGGAGAATTCTCCTCAGACATTGAAATATTCCAAAGAGTATATATTTTTTTGTGTGATATTATTTACACACACACATACATGAAAAGTATCCAGCACTCATATATATCCTTAGTAATGTATTATTGTAAGCAACGCTGTTACGTGCACCCGTCAAGGGAAATAACCGTTATAAAATTACAATATCAATTACCAAACACACGATTACGATTCTCTAGGTTCTGTGAAGTTGGTGCTATGTACATTAGGATTCTTATTGTTTCTTTCGTACATTCATGTTTTAATTGTGACATTCATACATTAGCAAAGACGATATCAATCAGTTATAAACATATGCATATTAATCTGAGGGGGGGGGGAAGTTTATCAAGGCAGATTATTCAAAACACGAGTGGAAGCAACCGAGAGTGGAATAAAATTAACAAACTAAATAACAAATACAGAGACAGCTTACACGAACAGACAGAATGCTCATTTAAAATATTATGAAATTAGAGGGTAAACAAATAAAAAATACATAGAATCAGAATATTAATGTTATGAATTACTTTGTTGTTGCTCTGCTGTTAAGTGTACATATTTGTCAAACCAAATGACGAAAGAGAGAGAGAGAGAGAGAGAGAGAGAGAGAGAGAGAGAGAGAGAGAGAGAAGAGAGATGTAGAGAACCATTGCCAGCTATCTGTGATGCTATCTATAATCTTTTACCTTTCAAGGATTTTCCAACAATTGTTTTTTTCCCCAAAATAAAATGCTTTAATTAAACAACCACAGAACATAAAACAAGGAGAAATTATACACACAACACGTTGGAAACATGCAATACACACATATAAGAAATCGGTAAGGAAGGAATGAATGCAAGTATATGAACCAAATAATGGGAAAGAACACACTGAGTTTGCAATTTTTGAACGAAGAACAGACTAATGGAAACATAAGCATTCTTTTTTCTATTATTCCGTCATAGATAATGTCTCATAGAGCAGACTATTACATCACTACTGTACGTACATACAAGACAAACACTCCAGATTATATCACCATCATCATGTGTCATACCAGTTGCTGTTGTCGATCATGTCCTTCCACAATCTTCTATCCACAGTACATCGTATCAGTTCTGTTGTTGATTGTTTTCCATCCCATGGTACCAATCTATCTAATATCTTTTCCCCTTTTGTGTTGGCCTCTTTGAGAATGTCCTCAGTGGTATTTTTTTAGCTGTCCAGGGAACTGTCCAACATTCTTTTATGCTATCGCATACTCCTGGATATTTCACATTCAGAATACTTGACGAGGTTGACCCGAAAATATAAAAAGAAATTAGTAAACACAGGACAATCTTAATGTACTAAAGAAATGATAATTGACATGATGCGGTCACATGACATGTTCTTCAGGCCTGGTAAAAGCAATTAAATTGTGAGAGGGTTCGCCATCTTCTTCGTCTGCTTTCTCTTCTTCTTCTTCTTCGATTGACCAACGATTGTTCTTCTTCGGTGTCTCTCTTAAAAGGAGTTAAAAGGGCGAATATGTTTTATGCTGTGGTTTACAGCAAACTACGTTATCTGTGCTTGTTAGACCCAGTATATCCGACTTCCACATAACATTTCAAGTGCTGGGTTACTTTCCCTCTTATATCCATGCATTGCTCATTTTTCTGTTTTAAGGCTGCCACAGAGAGATTGATTTTGATATTTATCTGTCCAGGTTAATTGAGACAAGATTTTAATCTTTATCTGTCCAGGTTAATTGAGACAAGATTTTAATCTTATCTGTCCAGGTTGATTGAGACAAGTTTTTAATCTTTATCTGTCCAGGTTAATTGAGACAAGATTTTAATTTTTATCTGTCCAGGTTAATTGAGACAAGATTTTAATCTTTATCTGTCCAGGTTGATTGAGACAAGATTTTAATCTTTATCTGTCCAGGTTAATTGAGACAAGATTTTAATCTTTATCTGTCCAGGTTAATTGAGACAAGATTTTAATCTTTATCTGTCCAGGTTAATTGAGACAAGATTTTAATCTTTATCTGTCCAGGTTGATTGTGACAAGATTTTAATCTTTATTTGCCCAGGTTAATTGAGACAAGATTTTAATCTTTATCTGTCCAGGTTGATTGAGACAAAATTTTAATCTTTATCTGTCCAGGTTAATTGAGACAAGATTTTAATCTTTATCTGTCCAGGTTGATTGAGACAAGATTTTAATCTTTATCTGTCCAGGTTGATTGAGACAAGATTTTAATCTTTATATGTACAGGTTGATTGAGACAAGATTTTGATATTTATCTGTCCAGGTTGATTGAGACAAGATTTTAATCTTTATCTGTCCAGGTTGATTGAGACAAGATTTTAATCTTTATCTGTCCAGGTTGATTGAGACAAAGGACAAGATTTAATCTTTATCTGTCCAGGTTAATTGAGACAAGATTTAATCTTTATCTGTCCAGGTTGATTGAGACAAAGGACAAGATTTTAATCTTTATCTGTCCAGGTTAATTGAGACAAGATTTTAATCTTTATATGTCCAGGTTGATTGAGCCAAGATTTTGATATTTATCTGTCCAGGTTGATTGAGACAAGATTTTAATCTTTATCTGTCCCGGTTGATTGAGACAAGATTTTAATCTTTATCTGTCCAGGGTGATTGAGACAAATGACAAGATTTTAATCTTTATCTGTCCAGGTTGATTGAGACAAGATTTTAATCTTTATCTGTCCAGGTTGATTGAGACAATATTTTAATCTTTATCTGTCCAGGTTGATTGAGACAAGATTTTAATCTTTATCTGTCCAGGTTAATTGAGGCAAGATTTTAATCTTTATCTGTCCAGGTTGATTGAGACAAGATTTTAATCTTTATCTGTCCAGGTTAATTGAGGCAAGATTTTAATCTTTATCTGTCCAGGTTAATTGAGACAAGATTTTAATCTTTATCTGTCCAGGTTGATTGAGACAAGATTTTAATCTTATCTGCCCAGGTTGAGTGAGACATAAGTTAGCTATTGGTCGCCGTGTGCTTTCAGCGCATGTGCTGTTGGTGACCTGACATACAAAGAGCTGAAATTACACCAATGAATGACACCAATGAATGATTGGATGTTGGTTTCTCCAGTTCAAAAACAACAGTGAGATGCAGGGTGGTGCTAATGCCAGTGCTTTAGCTTTGGGGGGGGGGGGGGCCAAGGCTGAGGGGCATGATATTCTTTGAAATGCACATTTTCATAAGAAAGAAAACAAGTTAGTATAAATATTTAGGGGGAAACCGTTCAGGTCCAGTGGCATAACACTTGCATTGTCGGGTTAGCAATCGATGTACATGACTTTCTCCCAGCGCTGGCTATCCATGCTACGCCTCTGGCTTAAACATTATTATCAAGACAGGAAATTATCAACGTGAGGTAAAGCAATAAACAAAAAGTGTTTTTTTAAAGAGGAATGTAGTATGGGGTGTTCATCTGGAAGAGGTAGTACACTACGATTATCTCAATAGAATAGTAGTACAAAGATGGAAGGCCTTTCATTCGAAAGGACAGGACTCGCCAAGAATAATTTAGGATTGCCTCTGACAGTATGTTTGTGTACAAATGTTTATCTATGATATCTTCTTCCACCACTCTTCGTAGAATGAAAATAAACATAACTATAATGTAATAACATATATAAAACAGAGAATTTACGATTGGGAATACAATTTATCACTGTATCAAAAAATATATTTATGCTTAGCTGAAACATAGCTAATCTGGTATAGAACATTGATATAATGGAATGAAACGTAGCTTGGTAAATAAAACAAAACCAGCAAACCTGAAATAAAGCTCTGCTAGGATGGAACGAAACGAAGCTAGACTGGAACACAATCAAGCTATGTTGGTATAAAACCTAGTCACATTTTAAATCAAATTTAACTAGACTGGAATAAGACTTAGCTAGACAATAGAATAAGACAAGCTTAATTGAAATTAAACATTTCTAGATTTGAATATATCGTAGCTAAATTCGTAGCTATAATAGATGGGTGTCCGGTTAGCGCAATCGATAGGCGGTTGGCTTACCACGGCAACAGCCGGGGTTCGTACCCTGGCGAGGACACCTGGGTTTTACTAATTCCCTAAAAATTAGTGGGAGCCGCGATAGCTCAGTGGTTAGTGAACTGGACTACTACGGACAATCGGTAGGGTTCGATCCCAACCGACGGCTCCGGGTTCACCCAGCCTTAAATGGGTACCGGATTTTTTTCCGGGAAAGTAAAAGCAGCACGGGCGTAATACCGACCACATTACCCAAAAATCATGTGCTGAAGGTCTGTAAAATATAGGGTCACTAACACCATATTTCCCTATACGCCACTTGGCGTGACGGGGGGTACTTTACTTTTTACTTTTTATAATAGTAGATATATGGGATAAAAGCAGAGAGATTAGAACAAAACATTTATTAAAAAAGTAAGTAAAGAGCCCCGTAACGGCAAGTGGCGCCTAGGAAATATGGTGTTAGTGACTATAATTTTTACAGACTTTTGGCACATGCTGATTTGGCTAATGTGGAAGGTATTACGCCCGTGCCGCTTTACTTTCCCAGATAAAAAAATCCGGTACCCATTTAAGGCTGGATGAATCTGGAAGCCGTCGGTTGGGATCGAACCCTACCTCTTGTCCTTTGTAGTCCAGTTCACTAACCACTGAGCTATCGCAGTTCCCTAGAACAAATATAAGCTGATGTAAAACTTACTCATCATCATCATCATTATCATCATCATCATCATCATCATCATCATTATCATCATCATCATCATTATCATCATCATCATCATCATTATCATCATCACAACCATCCCCACCACCACCACCACCACCACCACCACCACCATCATCATCATCATCATCATCATCGTCATCATCACTAGATTATAATAAATCCTACCTAAAAAATATTACCAGCTAGACTGATTGAAACAAAAATTAGCTAGATGGAATGAACGTAAAGTCTGGAATATAACAATCTAAAGTGGAATGCAATATACCTAAACTGGAACAAAAGTTAGATAGAATGAGTTGCTTCTTGTCTTATTATTGTATAGAAGACACAATGTGTAATAGAATACTCGTAAAAGAATACATTCTTAACATATCTAAAATATAAGACAAGCATAACACGAAAATTTCAACATGCGTATGTACATGTGGAGAAAAAAAAAATAGAACCATTATTGTTCATTGCATTTTTATACAAGAGCTTGGAATGAATTATTTTTGAAAGGGATCAAAATTTACCATATAGAAAAAAAGATATACAACACGAAAGTTACTGGTAGTTAAATTAACTCTCAAACAAAACAAGTACACAGTGCCTTTGTCCAATCAGTTAACTGAATATGATTAGTGGAAACATTTATGAACGAGTTTCACTGTTTATGTACTTTTATAAAGTGGAAATCTTTGTGCGTAGATGAAATTATAAACTTTGGTTTGAATTAATAATTTAATGAAAGTGTGAACAACTTCTTGTACGAGTTGCAGAAACGATTTTCATTAGATAGCCATCATGCGCTTATATTAGATGTGCTTTTGGTAAAGACACACTGCCCACGATATTATAGGAATGTACTGGATTCATGTTTATAAGTAGATAAGATCGTGTATAAATACTTATGGTTTATTGCGAATTACGATCGTAAGGTTCTTTTATACCAGCGAATGTTTCTGCAACATTGCTAATTTTCTTTCCAGCCTTGACTTTTCCTTCATCGCTGCTTCAAGACGTTTCGTGAGTTCAATCTCTGATGACTTCCATAAAACTAGCAGCTCTTCTTTTGTAACAGCATCCAGACAAAATGGTCCAATCGACGCCTCCGCTTGGGCAGAATCTGCGGCAGAGCAGAGATGATCCTGGTACGATCTTGTCTTATGTAGCAACGATTGTGCAAGGCTGTTGTTAGATTTGGGTAGTAAGGCTTTATTGCTATAGTTGGAAGCAGAGGCACGGAGCCAGCTAGGTTGTGGCTGTCGTCAGACATGGTCTTCAGAAGGTGTGAGTGATCTCCTAGCACAGTCGGCGTTTGTTCTTCACACAGGACATTCTCTTCACCCTCATCTTCATCATCGTTGTTAATGTCAATTGAGAGTTCGCGTTCCTCGCTTTCAATGTCACGCAATGGCTTTGATAATTTGTTCTGAGTGTTTTCAGAAAACCTAACCCGGGTGGCTGTTGAGTTGGGAACTGCAACAGGAACATGATGATTTGTTCCGTAACGGGGGGACAGTTCATTTACCACTGAAGATGAAGGAAGCGATGATCCCGACGATAGCCTCTGTCTAGTGTTGTTGAGAAGCGAGTCCAGAGTTGGAGAATTGGAGTGGTCAACTGAGAGACTCCTGGCGTGCGGTCGAGAGTGGTGAGCTGAGTCGGCGGGGGTAACATGCTGGCAGAGGCGTTGACAAATTCTGTAGATGAGATCGAGCTTCTTTGGTGATGACTTCGGCGCCGCCGATGATGACCCGCGTGTTTGTGATGTCTCCGTGATGAGACAGAAGGGGAACAAGGAAGTATTGGTAGCGTGGAAGTTGGGCCAGATATATGAGATATGAATGGAAGACTATTTTCAGCAGCTTCTTCGTTTCTTCCTAGAAGACTGTCGTCCGAATCTGGCGAAGAAGTCTCACCACTAGAACTATCTGGAGCCGCTTCAAATTCAGTAGCAGCATTATCGGAGTTACTTTCAAGTGTCGATCCTTCTACTCGATTATCCATTTTGTTGACAGAGGACCCCAGCTCTACGTCAACCGTCAACTGTTTCAATGGGATCTCTATAATGGTTGGTACTGATGTGACGTCACCGTCCATTAAGCCGGAATCCGCCATTTCTTTCAACCTAAGAGAGAAGAATTTAATTTATCCAATATGTAATAATAGAAAACTAATTAAAAAAAAAATACATTTTTTTAAAAAGTGAGACTAAACGACTTCGTTTTTAAAAAAAATCGTAAAAAATAATAATAATAATAAAAACGAATGCACTGAATTAATACTTATTTTTTAAGTGTTTTAATTGTTTAGTAATTATATAGATAAGGATTACTTTTCTTGATGGCATTTACGTACCCTAAACGAACAGGTAAAAGCTGCACAGGTATCATCAGAAATGACAAACTACAAGATAGATATTCTGGGAATGTGTGAAACAAGATGGCTAGGAACGGAAAGAATAAAACTAAATACAGGAGAGATAATTTTATCATCAGGACACCAGGAGCCTGGAGCACAAAATAGTGAAGGGGTAGCTATACTGCTGTCAAGGAATGCACAGAAGACACTAATAGAATGGGAAGCAGTAAGACCAAGACTAATGAGAGCAACATTTAAAACAACCAAAAACAAAATAAAATTACACATTATCCAACGCTATGCACCAACCAATGATAAGGATAATTTAGTTAAAGATGATTTCAATAAACAGCTACAATGTCAGATGGATGCACGACGAGCCAAAGATATTATAATCTTGATGGGAGACCTAAATGCTAAAGTAGGATCAGACAGCAGAGGCTTCGAAGAGATTATGGGAAAACATGGACTTGGAGATATAAATGAGAATGGAGAGATATTTGTGAATTTCTGCGCCCTTAATCAAGTGAGCCTAAGAGAAACAATATTCCAACATAAAAGAATACACAAAGCTACATGGGTGTCACCAGATCGTAGAACGGAAAATCAAATTGATCACATATGTATTAATAATAAGTTTAAGTCATCCTTGCAGGTTGTAAAAAGTATATAGAGGGGCAGATGTAGCCTCTGATCATCATCTTCTGATAGCCAAACTTAAAATTAAACTAAAAAGATATACTACAACGAATAAGGGTAGAAAGTCTTTCAATGTAGGGTTTCTTAAAGAACAAGGAATTAAAGATAATTTCGCAGTCACAATATCAAACAAATACCAAGTCCTCCAACAACTAGAAAATACAATAAATATAGAAGATTATTGGAAACAGGTAAAAGATATACGGAAAGAAACATGCGAAGAAACACTGGGGAAAAGAGAACGCCAGAATAAGGCATGGATGACAGCAGAGACCCTGGACAAAATTAAAGAAAGAAAGAACAAGAAAGCAGACATAAATAAAAGCAAAACGAGAAGGAATAAAGCCAAGACACAGGAAGCTTACACAGAGAGGAACAAAGAAGTGAGAAGATGCATTAAAAGGGATAAGAGGAAATATATAGATGAACTAGCTAAAGAGGCAGAAGAAGCAGCAAATAAAGGGAATATAAAGAACTGTTCCACAGCACAAAGAAATTAAGTGGAAAATACAAACAGATCAATGCCTTTATTAAAGATAAGAAAGGAAATCTGCTTAGTAATATAAGGGAACATATGGAGAGATGGAAAGAGTACTTTGAAGAACCCAAAACAACAGAAATGGGATCCAGGGGTCACTGACCAACACCTCGATGATTTAGACTTTGCTGATGATATAGCTCTCCTATCACACAGCCATCAACAGATGCAGGATGAAATGAGCATACTTGATGAGAGATCACAACAGCTATGACTGAAGATTAATAGAGATAAGACCAACATTATGAGAATTAATACAGTTGGCAATAACTCAAATAAAACTAGGAGAAATACCTCTACTAGACGTACAATCTACATATATCTTGGCAGTAATTTAGATAAAGAGGGAGGAACAGAAAATGTTACCAAAATAAGGATATCAAAAGCAAGCAAGAGGAGCTTTCATTGCACTGGGAAACATATGGAAATCCAAAGAAATTAAGTTAAACACAAAAATAAAAATTGTCAACTCAAATGTTAAGGCGGTCCTATTATATGGTTGTGAAACATGGAGAACAACAAAATTGAAAATCACGAAGATACAGACTTTCATTAATGGATGCTTACGCAGAATAAAAGGATAGGAATGACAGGACAAAATCACTAGCATAGAATTATGGAAATGTACCAGTCAAATACCAGTGGATAAAGAGATACAGCGAAGACGATGACGCTGGACAGGACACACACTACGGAAGCCAACTGAGAGTATTACACAACAGGCCCTTTTTTGGAATCCCAAGGGGAAAAGACAAAGAGGAAGACCAAGGAATTCTTGGAGAAGACAGATAGAAGCAGAGATGAAGATGATGGGGAAGACATGGAATGATCTTAAAAGAATGGCAAAAAACAGAACGACTTGGAAAGTGTTTGTTGAAGACCTATGCTCCACTGGGAGCTAAAAAGGTATAAGAAGAAGATATTTACAGAGCCATCATGTCTTTACTCGAGCAGCATTTTTTAGTGTCTTGACTGTGTGCTTTACATGACAACCTTAACTACAGCACACACAAACATCATGAGATGAATAGCAGCGGTAACTGAGACAGCATAGTATGTTTTAAATATATTTTTTTGTTGTTTATGGCCACTGCCAAGAAAATGTATTAACATTTAATAATGAAGTATTCATTCTCATTGGTTATATCATTATTCGTAAATATTTCTGTTACAGATAAAGGTAAAGGTAAAGTACGAGACTTGGACCGGCGTCTTAGCACGGGAGTTTCCTCCCATATGGCTCGGCCGCCTATCCAGAAATGTTCGTTGTTTTCTGGATAGCATCGCCTCAAGCATCGAAACTGACGATGCAAGGCAACATTCCTCACCTTCCCAGGGTTATACCCTGGTACAAATAATAATACATAAATATTATTATATGGGGAACTTCCGAGGCGATAATAGGGAATAATAGAACAAAGAAGTATGTGTTAGCACTCGGAAAAATTGACAGACAAACAACAATAGAAAAAAACGAAGAACAATATATGGTCCGAAGTGGGATCGAACCCGTACTCAGTGGCACCGCGCCTTGCCACGAGAAGCCGAACGCTTGGCACACTACCACGCAGCCAACTAAAAATGTACTTTCCTATTAATGCAAGTATCAAAAATGTACTTTCCTATTAATGCAAGTATCTTGCATTAATAGGAAAATTATCATTGGGAAAATTGGTCATGAGCAGTTGGCTGCGTGGTAGTGTGCCAAGCGTTCGGCTTCTCGTGGCAAGGCGCGGTGCCACTGAGTACGGGTTCGATCCCACTTCGGACCATATATTGTTCTTCGTTTTTTTCTATTGTTGTTTGTCTGTCAATTTTTCCGAGTGCTAACACATACTTCTTTGTTCTATTATTCCTTATACCCTGGTACCCATTTCTGCTAACGACTGGTCGACCATGTGGGTATTTTTTTTCCAACCACGAGTACAATTCACACTGCTCTCAGTGGGAATCGAACACGGGTTGTCCGAACGTCGGTAGTCCAGTCGGTTGGTTTTCTAACTAATCTACCGAGGGGGACACCCCCCCCCCCCATTCTGTTAGAGAATTATTCTTAGCTGTTATTGATTACTTTATATCATAAAGTGATGAAATAAATACTTTTCTATAAGATATTGACCTTTCTTGTGACTGTGCTTATTGGACACTCTTCATTGCCTCCATGTCAGCTCCGTATTCCCACCATTCATTTGTTGCTTGTCTATCCCTTAACCTTCTGGTTAGTTGGATCTGTGATAGTACTGACTACCATTCTTTTTCCTCTGTCAGACTTAGATCTAAAGACTTCGACAACCACTAGTCCACGTCACTGCTTCGGATGAATGAGATGGGAGTTAAGATGGGCGCAGCCAGAAACGAGAAACTGAGTGGACGTATATGAAGACTTATCAAACAACACTGAACTGGAGTCGACAGTCGCTAGACACTACGAGACTTGCAGAGGAGGGGATCTGAGAACCTATGGACATGTTCGGAGTGCAATGATAACTACCCGCAAATAACTCAATTATTCAATAAGCCAAGACATTTCCAATCTTTTATGCTGCCTTCTCATCTTTGACATTCTTTTTATTCCTTTTACACTAATCGATGTCTGCGATCTAGAGATTTATCTTTCCTAAGTCTGATGATAATGATTTGTGGCCACGCTATTTGGATGTTTGTTTCTAAACGTACGAAGATTATTAAACCATTGTGTATATAACAAATGTACAGTTATTGTTATTGTCACATCAGAGGTATGTTCTTTTGTTACATACTTAAGATGTATCTGAAATACCTCATTTTCGTCTTCGATATTATTCTGACATATTGTTGTTCTTGTTTGTTCTGTTCTTGACAAACCTTTTTTTAGTGGATTAAATCCGTCTTTTTTCCAATCAAGTTGGCAGGTTTCCTTTCCGGTTGAATGAGAATGTCTTCTTTTTAATTGTCTCCTTCTTTCTCATCTTCTACCTCTTTTTTTACCCTTCCTAATTTTTTTTTTCAGCGTAGAGTGGAGATATAGTTTATTGATCTGTTGCTCTTCTGTTGTCTTTTCCAGATGTCATCAATCCATTTTTTTGTGGTCGGCCTTTGAGCCTGGCGTTTCTCTTTTTTTTTATCAATGGTGAAATAACCATGCCCTGAGTACTAAGCATAGACTACTGAATTATGAGACCTTCATTTCCAAATTCTATAGGAAACTCCTTCACAAATTTTAGAAATTCGATAATGCTGTAATGATAATTTTCTTCAGGAGTAATTATTTTTCTAAAGAAAAATAGTGAGGATACCATGAGGAAAAAAAGACTTCACTTCAGACAGAGAGAGAGAGAGAGAGAGAGAGAGAGAGAGAGAGAGAGAGAGAGCTTACCACCAACACTGGAAAAATTGTTAGCCAATGAATGAGAAGGAAACAACTGGATATATTAAGATAGTTGGAGAAATTTAGAATAAGAGCTAGAGGAAAGCAGAAAAAAAAATCAAGGTAGTTTAATGCCTTGAAGAAAATAATAAAAAAAGAATTAATAAGCAACTAGAGTGATGCGGAGAGACATGATCACCTACTCTGGCAGTTATGTACTGGATGATGAATGTATTTATCTAAAAACAGTTAAAACACTTATTTGTACTTTCAATAATGAATGTATTTATCTAAAACTGTTAAAACACTTATTTGTACTTTCAATAATGAATGTATTTATCTAACAACTGTTAAAACATTTATTTGTACCTTCAATTATGAATGTATTTATCTAAAAACTGTTAAAACACTTATTTGTACTTTCAATAATGAATGTATTTATCTAAAAACTACTAGACACTTATTTGTACCTTCAATAATGCATGTATGTATTTACACACAAAAACTGTTAAGCACTAATTCCTATCTTCTGTAATAAATGTATTTATCTTAAACCATGATGAGATTATTAGGAACATGTGATGAAGAAAGCATTGTCAAACGTGTGTGTTATCATCAATGTCATTTACAAATCCCAACTGTTTCACATCCAACCTTCATTTACACCATTACTCCAAATAAAAACGTAAATTTATCCAATTTTGGTTAACAATTTACGACTTGCACAATGAAGGTAATGAAGTGGAACAATCACGTGATTACCTACCATTTGGCTTTTTCCACAATGTCGAAAAAATTCCTGTTGATTCTCTTCGTCTTGGCCAAATCTGCTAGCCGGTTTCTCTGCATAGAGGGAGATAATAGCGATTCGGTCATTGTATATTATTGCGGTTACGGTTGTGAAGTTATATTTGTAGTATTGTGGACAGTTTCCAGTTAAAGGACAGGCAGGGACACAGTGATGCTGTACAGAAGTGTTATGCTGCAGTGAGAGTATATGTGGATGTTTGTATATACATGTTCTTTTCTTCTTCTTCTGAATTACAGTTACGTTAGTGGTTTTCAACCTGTTAGTCAATGGGTAGAGTCATTGAAGAAGTCAAAAATACGTAGGGTTACCCCTGTTTACGTCCTTGGACATGCGGGAGTACGGGGAAATGAAAGAGCAGACAGGTTGGCTAGCTGCGCTATCGTTGAAGACGGTCAACCAATTGATTGGGCGGACGGCATCAATGCACTCTGAGATGTGGGAAGGGATCAGAACTTCAAGAATTATGAATCACATTGAATGTTACAAATAATATATTTCTTTCTTCAAACTGGCTGTACTACAATAACTGATTGCATAGATGCTGGTACAAACCATAGCATTAAATATTAGGGGGGGGGGGGGAGGAGGATGCTCGGTAACCTAGTTGGGAAAACCAACCGACTGGTCTACCGACGTTTGGACAACCCGTGTTCGATTCCCGCTGGAGCAGTGTGAGTTGTACTCGTGGTTGGGGGGAAAAACACACCCCAGCGGTCGACCCAGGGAAGGTAAAGAATGCCGTCTCGTATCGTGAGTTTCGATGCTTGAAGCGACACTATCCAGAAGTCTCAGAACAATTCTGGGAAAGGCGGCCGAGCTGATACGGGTGAAAACTCGCGTGCTAAGACGCTGATTCAAGTCTCGTACTTTACTTTTACCATTTACCTTGACTAAATATTAGGGCAAATAAATGTTAGGTTATGATGCAACATATGATGTTGTCCCCAAATGAGGCCGACTACCATAGAGCACTATTTTTTTTATCTCATACCTTGGTGGTGCATGCTGTAATACATTTTCTTGTCAGTCTTGATGCTGCTATTAGCCCACTTTCGCCTTTTCAGCCTCTGTTTCGTTCACCTTCCATTTGTACCCCCACCCCTCCCCACCCCTCCCCACCCCAAGATGGCATTTGATGGGTGATTGTGTCTCTTTACGTGGCTTAAACATTCCGGTCATCTTGTTCGAAATGAATCAAATATTGTTTTCTTCGTTTTCAGCTGTTTCAAAACTTCAATATTTATTTGTATCTGTCCATCCAATTCTTCCATCAAGCTACACTTCAGGGGTTTAAATTTTCTGCTCTGTTTTCATACTGTGTCAATTTTTCTGTACCATATACAAATGCTGAATAGATATACATTTTACTATATCCAATTTTATGATGTGATATGAGTATATCTTTCTTGTTATTAATATGTTTTTTTGCTAATCATATTCTTTTCTTTATTTCTGTCACGCATTTTCCATCACTCATCAATCATCAATGTCCAAGATAGTTAATTCTTTAATTCTCTTTAGAATTTGTTCTCTATATTTTGACATTCACTTGCCGGTTTTGCGTGTTATTTCTGTTTATTATCATAGTTATAGTCTTTTAATATTTATATCCAATCTAATTTATCTGCTTGATTTGTTTATTTTGTTAACTAGTTGTAGTTCTTCTTTACTTTCTGCCACAGTTATACAATGTCATCAGCATTTCTTAGGTTAATAATTTACGCATCGATTGGTGTTTAAACCTGGCCCTAGCGTGATGACTTTAGAGATTTGCTCAGTGAGTGGATTGAACAAGAGCATAAAGCAACCGTGTCTGGCTCCTCTATTTGAATCAATAGGTGCAGAATTCTCCCTTTTATACCTCGTCACTGATGTCTGTTCTCAGTATCATCATCATCAAGTACCGGGCCTGCTGGCGTAGTGATCATGTCTCTCCACAACTTTCGATCTCGGCAGCTATTTATCATTTCTGTTGTTGACCTTCGACCAAGCCATTCTCTTAAGCTGTCTGGTATTTTATCTCTTTGCTTTCCTCTATCTCTTCGTCCCTCAATTTTGCCAGTTGTTACAATATATTCCAGTTGTTCTCCTCTCACTACATGGCGAAAAATGATGATTGTGTGTCATTTAGGCAATCTATTTTTTTTTTGTTGGTAATCTTTTCATTGACAGCATACATATAGAGGTGATACAGGCACTAGAAGATTTTGGCATTGAAGCGATTACAGACATATGCAACGACATATACCACACATGATACATACCAAATGAACTAAAAACATCAACTTTCATTGCATTGCCTAAAAAGAATGATGCAGTTGAATGCAGTGACTTTAGAACAATAAGCCTAATGAGCCATGTTACACAAATCTTTTGCTAAAAGTTATACAAGGAAGGATTCAGAATAAAATCAATACTGAATTAGATGAGAAGCAATTTGGACTTAGAAAAAATAGCGGACAAAAGAAGCCATATTCTGCATGAGAACATTAATTAATCGAAAAATACACAGAAGTAAACAAACCAATATATGCCTGCTTCATAGACCATATCAAAGCTTTTGATAGAGTACACCCCAAACAACTTATAGAATGCCTAAAAGAGATACATCTATATGACATGGAAATACGTTTAATATGTAATCTGTACTGGGAGCAAACAGCAATAATAAAATATAACAAAGAGAACTCTACACCCATTGATATAAAAAGAGGAGTAAGACAGGGATGCATCCTATCACCAAGCTTGTTCAATCTATACACTGAGCAATTTTTTAAAAACATCATAGAGATGCCAGCCCTACCAATTAATGGAAAGATAATCAATAACCTAAGATATGCTGACGATACTGCACTACTAGCAGAAAATCCTAAAGATCTACAACAATTACTTAATGAAATAAACATGAAAAGCAAAAATATGGACTAGATATGAATATAAAAAAGACTAAAACTATGATCATAAACAAAGAAGATACTCAAAACCCACAAGTGGATATCAAAATAGAAGGAATAGACATGGAGACAGTTCAGAACTACAACTACCTTGGACATACTATAACCAGTGATGGAAAATGTACAACTGAAATAAACAAAGAATAGGAATGGCAAAAATTAATTTTAATGTCACGAAGAACATACTAACATCAAAACAAATAACACCAGGGCTAAAACTCAGAATAGCAAAATGTTACATATTCTCAATATTTCTATATGGTGCAGAAACGTGGACATTAGACAAGAAAACAGAACAGAGAATTGAAGCCTTTTGAAATGTGGATTTATAGAACAATAGGTAAAGTTGGATGGAAGGAAAAGAAAACAAATGATGAAGTCTTAAAACAACTAAAAATGAAAAGAGAACTACTAAGCACAATTCAAACAAGACAAATGCGAATTTTGGGCAATGTTAAAAGACACAACAGCTTACTAAAAGTAATCCTGGAGGGGAAAATACAAGGTAAAAGAGGCAGAGGCAGACCAAGACTAACATGGACGAATAACATTACAAGATGGATAAATCAGCCTATGACAACCTGCACCATCAAAGCAAGAGACATAGCAGAATGGCGCTCTATGGTAGCCAACCTTCGTTGTGGAGAAGGCACTCGATGATAATGATGATGATGAAGCTTTTCAACAGTTTTGTTGTAGGCTATGATGTATGGATACATTAATTTGTTTACTTCTGTGAATGTTTCTGCTAACATCTGCATGCAGGAGATAGGTTCTTTTGTTTCTCTGATTTTCTTGAATTTAAATTGCCGTCATCGAAAACTTAATATTCTAAACGTATGCATTTCATATCGCCAGGCTGGACAAGGAGTTGATCTTAGGCAGGGCAACGAGTACTGATGTTCTTAGAGGTTGTGGTAGATATCCTAAGTTATATATATATATATATATATATATATACATGTATATATATATATATATATATATATATATATCTTCTTCTTCTTTCCTTCCTCAGTTTCCTTTCAGCGTCGAGGAGAGATATAACTTGCAGTCTTTGTTCTCCTGTTCGCTTCTGCTGCTGTTATGTTTCTTAGTGCTTTTAATATTCCATCGATCCATCTTTTTCGTGGTCTACCCTTGGGTTTTCTTTGGTGTTCTCACATCGTTTGTTGAGGGCTCGTTGTGTTGTGTTTTGATCATTCTGTCTTGTCACGTGGCCAAACCATTTTATCTGTTGTTTCTTTATACATTCTATGGTGGGGGTTATTTCTAGCTTTTCTCTCAGTTCTTCATTTCTGATCTTGTCTGTCAGGCTGTTTCCTGTCATTCGTCTGACACATTTAATCTCAGTAGGGTTATTTTTGTTATTGTTCATGCATCTAGGGTCCAGGTCTGGCATTGGTAGCACAACTTTGGGATGAAGATTGTGTTGTACAGTGCCCGTTTTGCCTCTAGTGTTATTTCTTTGTTGGACAATAGTGATGATAGATGTCCAATGATTTTACAAGCTTTGATGCATCTTGAGTCTATCTCTGCTGCTTGGGATATATATCATTGCGAGGATATACTCACACAAATAGTATGTATAATGAAGAGAAGAAGAAGGTCATATGTTGGCCATGTGACGAGAAGAGGCAACACAAAATTTTCAAAGAAGGCCATAAAATGGGAACCAGAAAGTAAAGTAAAAAGTAACTGACATGGAGAAACACAAAGTAAAAGAAAAAGAATTCTGAGGCGAGAAGCAACAACAGCAGACAGCACTTCCATCGCCGAAATTGAACAGCTCGCTCAGAACAGAGATGTGTAGTGAAACACAATGTGGGTCCTGTGTAAGGTCTGACGTCAAAAATCGTCGTTCATAGTCTACAATGTCTGCTCTATATGCCGTCTTTGGCTCGAAAGGGCAGTAGATAGATGTAGCACTGCATGTGTTTGAGATCGTTTTGAAAACGTCCAATGATTTTATCATCATCATTTTTCAGCTTTCATATCTTCATTGTTTCTATAACCTTCAGTACTTCAGATTCAAAGATTCTATAATCTGACATTCATTCTATGGTTGACTTCTTTTCCCTTGTAACATCGAAAGTTTCTGTTATTTATTTCTTGCCGTTTGTTGTTAATATCTGCATTGACTGGTAGCAGTTATCCTATTTTTGTTTACAACACATCCACCATCTGTGACTTTCTCTTTACTTTTATTGGTCATTCTCTTTATTTTTGTACGCATCATTTTTAAATCGTGCGTCTTCTGCATGGCTTCTATCTCCAGACATCGCTGCATGAAGTAATCTTCTTTTTCCTGTCTGCACATTTTGCGTATTTCGTCATCCTTTCTGATGTATTTTATTGATTAATATTTTTGTGTCTGTGTTCTCTCCTACATTATTTTCAAGATGGGATTCAGTCATTCGTTTTTAATTTCTTTTATTTTCCTTATGGTAAGACACCATTGGCTGCCTATATACCTTATTGTATGCATTGCCATTTAGTTGTATTTTTTGTTTCATCTGGGATTTTTCTTCTGTATTGCTCAATCCCTGCTTTTAACAGCATTTAATATGTTGCATTTGCTTGCATTGCATAGTTATATTTAATTTCCTATTGATTTAATTAAAAAGCGGTTATATCTAGTGGTATTGTTGATGAGTTATTCTCCTGTCTGTCGTTTAATTCAATTCTCGGTTTGATCATGACAATGACAGGTATGATCTGAATTAATTCCTGCTTACAGGTAAGATCTAGCTTTTATGATATTGTTTCGAACGTTAAACGCATTTAAAACCCTCTTTTTAACGTCCTTTAATTACCCGACTGAAATGTGTTTTTATCCAAATATGGCAGATGAGTTGATCATCATTTAGAGCGGTTTTATGTTACTTTCATATTATTATTATAAAATGAAATAGGCGATGAGTCGAGAAGTGCTGAGGATAAGTAGTTCGTGTGTGCATATGTGTATATATGTAAGTTACACACAAACACACATATATATGTATAATGGAGTATATATATATATATGAGTGAGTGTGTATGTGTTAACTGCTGCATGAGAACGACAATTTGTATATTGCGTGAGATTCTCGAAGTGAAATCGATGACAACTACAAATAACAAGGAAGATAAATTACATCATTGCTTCACTCCAGAATTAATCTGAAACCATTCCCTCAGACCTGCCTCTGTGCAAACTGCACAAGGGAAGGCGTCGTTTAGATCATTGATGATGTTAATTAATTTGTAATGATAGTCCATATTGTCTTAGTATATTCCACAATGATTCTTTACGTATCCTGTCGAAAGCCGTTTTTAAGTCAAAAACATTTATAAAAACTGGCTTCTCAAGTTTCTACTTTTCATTTTGTTCCTTTGATGTAATTGACATTATATTATGATGGCAGCTTCTTACACTTTAAAATACAGTTTGGAGACAAGGCACCCCCTAGCTGGAAAACAGGACCGGAAGCTGTCAACGACTCGTAGAATGATTACTTGCGTCAGGATCGGTGAACCAGAGCCATCCAGACCCTATTCCATCTCTTCGCGTTGCTCCTAGAAACATACAGCCAGTCTAATCTGACCAAGCGAGTAGAGATCGAAGTGGGAAGGCAACCCAATGCTTAAAAATGTTGTGCTGATGTCAGAGGTGATGGGCCGAAAGGCGCAAATATCACAGTTCTACTGGAAACCACACCGCGGAAGACGGATGACGCTAAGGTCAGTTTCAATTTCATTTAGAGGTCTACGGTTGAAGGACAGAAAGAAAAGAAATTAATCCTCTTTGTTCTCACGCATAACGACATGACAAACTACATAATTACGATTTGCACCGGCTTGATTATGCACGTTTTGACTCATTCTAACAGAGATTGATGACATCGTAGTGTTTATCGACATCGAAGATAGATAACAGCTGTTGACAGTGGATCCGGTCATTCTTATTCTTCCTAAACTTCATAGATTTCGTTGCACTGTTTTTTTGTATCTCGCAGTCTAGTATATCGGACAATATGAAGTATTTCTCCGAGATTGTTTTCATGATTGCTTTCTGGTTCCCATTTTAGGTTTTCTTTGAAATTTTCATGTTGCCTCTTCTCGTCACATGGCCAACATATGACCTTCTTCTTCTTTTCATTATACATACTATTTTTGTGAGTATATCCTCGCAGTGATATTTACATCTCAAGCAACACAGATAGACTGCACTGTTTTTTGTATCTCGCAGTCTAACATATCGGACTCTATGAAGCATTTCTCTGAGATTGTTTTCATGACCTTTGGCTTTCTTGACCTTCATGGAAAACAACAGTTGTTTGCAACCAGTGCTGTCTCTCTTAAGAAAACAATCTTACCAGACTGCGAGTATTTCCCACAAGAGTTTGTATACTTTTTTTTCCAGCGACAATTTGCTGGAATCGACCGCCAGACTTAAAATGTTCCACCTGCATGTTTGTCCTTTTTTAAAAAAAAATTTCTCTTGCTTCTGTTTTCCCGGGGTGTGTTTTTTCTGGGACATAAATAAGTTATAAATTATTCAACTGAGCCAACTTGTCTAACATTTTCTGGACCTCAACATTTCCACACGAGGCAGCATTCACTGATAGTTAATAAATCTTGCACACTCTTTGCTATAATTTATCAACACAATATGGGTTTTATTTGTCATTCAGGCAAAAAAAGGTTTGCCTAATTCGTTAAGTGAAACAATCTCAATTACTAACATCATCAGCAATATTACACATTATACTATATATATATCATCAAGTACCGTGCCTGCTGGCGTGGGTGATAACGTCTCTCCACAACTTTCGATCTCGACAGTTATTTATCATTTCCGTCGTTCACCTTCTGCCAAGCCATTCTCTTAAGCTGTCTGGTAACTTTTCTCTTTGCTTTCCTCTATCTCTCCGTCCCTCGACTTTCTCAGTTGTTACAATATACTCCAGCTGTCCCCTTCTCATTGCATGACCAAAACATGATGATTGTTTCTTCCTAATATTGGAAATTAGCTGTCTTTTTGCTTTAGCCTCTTACAGAACGTTTTCATTACACTTCTTAACTGTCCATGGTATTCTCAACATTCTTCTGTAAAACCACATTTCTATGCCTCCAGTGATTTTCTTGTCTGTTATCCTATTGTCCATGATTCACATCTATATGTTAAGACTGACTCTCATCGTAATCATCATCATTGAGTGCCGTCTTCGCATCGAAGATTGGCTACCATGGAGCTCCATTCCACTCTGTTTCTTTCTTTGATGGTGCAGATTGTTATAGGCTGACTTGTCCTTCTTTTGATGTTACTTGTCCATGCTAGACTTGGTCTGCCTATGAATATTTAACTTTGAATCTTTCCTTCCAAGATTACTTTTATTAGGTTGTTGTGTCTTTTAACATGCCCCCAAAATTTCATTTCTCTTATTCTAATTGTGTTTAGTAGTTCTCTTTTAATTTGTATTATTTTAAAACTTCATCGTTTGTTTTCTTTTCTTTCCATCCAATTCTACCTCTGACTCTACATGACATTTAAGAACTCTTTTCTTGTTTCTATTGTCAAAAATGGATTGCACAGTATTCTCCTCATTTTTTGAAAAGCTGCTTTTGCCTGAGCCACTCTGCATCTCACCTCTTTCGTACATCTTCCGTCTGAGGTTAACAAAGTTCCCAAATATTTAAATTCATTTACCTTTTTTAATATTGTTCCACTTGTCTACATTGTGCACTGCGGTGATGACTTTTTCTTTGTTGTTATCATTATTTCTGTCTTTTGCTATTAAGGCTGAATCTTCTTTCACAATAATGTCTAACATTTCTTGTATCTCATTTTCACTCATAGCGATTAAGACTGTATCATCAGCATACCTTAGATTATTTGTATTATTGCCTACGATTGTTATTCTAGGTATGCCCCTTATCGATCTTAAAATAATCTCACTATACATATTACGTAAATTTGGTGACAGCACACAACCTTGTCTAACACCCTGTTTTATTTGTTTAAACATTCCCAATTGATTTCCAATTCTTATGGCCGCTATTTGTTGCCAGTACATGTTCTTTACGGACAAGGGGTAGGGTTCGATCCCAACCGACGGCTCCGGGTTCACCCAGCCTTAAATGGGTACCGGATTTTTTCCTGGGAAAGTAAAGCAGCACGGGCGTAATACCGACCACATTACCCCAAAAATCATGTGCTGAAGGTCTGTAAAATATAGGGTCACTAACACCATATTTCCCTATACGCCACTTGGCGTGACGGGGGTACTTTACTTTACTTACATGTTCTTTATTATTCTTAGACCATTGCTGTCCACGTTTATGCTTTCTAAAATTTTGATTATTTCTTAGTGTTTTACTTTGTCAAATGCTGTGGTATAATCTATAAAAAAAACTTATAAAATATAGGTATAGAGCTGTTTTCACATTTATGGCTCTTTCTACTAAATATATATATATATATATATATATATATATATATATATATATATATATACTACCTTAAAAATATATTATTATAATAAAATATTTATAAATTACGTAGAAAATATTGACATTTAAAAAATAAGATCGAGATATATGATAAAAACAAGAGGGCAGAATAGGACACACAAACAATACTGTACTCGTATGGTGCTTTTCTGAAACAAACGGGCGAATTCTCTTGTTTTGAAAATATTCAACATCTCCTTGGCAGAATGATGTGGCGATACCAATTCTGCACTAGTGATGATTCGTTGAAGACGCTGTGAAGAAACAAACAAAATAGTGAATAGGAGGAATACGCTTTATCGTTGGAAAAAGAAAGAGGAAAACCAGTTACATTTTCAAATTACGACTTAAAATATATTATCATCATTTGCCATTCTGGTTATCGTAGGTGACCATGTCCTTGCGCAATCTTTTATCTACAGTGCATCATAGTAATTCTGTTGTTGACTGTTTTCCATACTATGACACGAAGCTTTACAGTATTTTCTCTCTTTGTCGTTTGCGATCTTTCTTTACCCGTATTTTATCAGCTGTAGCCAAGTATTCAGCATTCCTCTTCTCATGATTTCATAAAAAAAAAAGTAAAGTACCCCCGTCACGCCAAGTGACGTATAGGGAAATATGGTTTTAGTGACCCTATATTTTACAGACCTTCAGCACATGACTTTTGGGGTAATGTGATCAGTATTACGCCCGTGCTACTTTACTTTCCCAGAAAAAAATCCGGTACCCATTTAAGGCTGGGTGAACCCGGAAGCCGTCGGTTGGGATCGAACACTACCCCTTGTCCGTGGTAGTCCAGTTCACTAACCACTGAGCTATCGCGGCTCCCCTATATATATATATATATATGTAGGGTTGTTTTATAAAATAAATTAATAGGAAATAATGTATTAGTTAATCTCGTAGAACACTCACTCTAAAACTGTCATCGTTGCTGTTCAGAAATAAAATAATACCGGAGGCGAAATAGACACAGTTCATCCCGAACGTTATGATACCAATGCCAGACCTAGATCTTAGACTCAAAAACAATCAAAAATGTAACCACTGCTGAAATAAAGCGTGGTATACGCTTTAAATGAAAGAGCTTGACATATCGGATCAGAAATGAAGACCGGATAAATTGAGCTAATTGAGTACATAAAGAAACAACGGATAAAATTATTTGGCCACGTGATAAGATATAAATAGAACACAACAAACCTTCAATAAACCACCAGACCCAAGGAAAGATCACGGAAAAGATGGATTGATGGAATATTAGAAACACTAGGAAACATAACAAAAGAACAAGCCAACAGAAGAGCAAAAGACCTATAAGCTAAGACCCTATAATTATATCTTCCCTCAACGCTGAAAGGCAAATGAGGAAGGAAAGAAGCAGAAGTAGAATGCTTGAATGCAAAACGTGACACTAGTTTGACATAATTTTACGTTAGGAACAATAAATACTCTATACCTGATATGGACTAGTTTATTTATAACATTTCTCGTTAAAAATAGTCACTTGCTAAAATTATCGCAAATTAAAGGACATTATAAAAAGAGCCCACAGAGAGGAATTTCTCAGAAGAATGTTGAAAGTTCCATGGATTGGAAAAGACCAATGAGGACATTCATAATTTCTGTTATGTCAAATAAATTATGCCCAAATAAACAGCATCCAGCATAAGACACTAATATCCTACCAAACTACAGACTTATCATGATTGCAATCTACCCACCGTCTGTCAAGACGCCAAAGGTCATATACATAAAATGAAGCTCATCATCTGAATCAATGGGTGATAATCTGTGTCGTTTACAGTCCCTGTTTCTTGTCTGTTTTGTATTGCAACATTCGCAACATTACTTAGACTCAAGTAAGGAAAATATTATCCCCCCTTAGCTCATAATTAAACTGGAAATGTCTGGCCGCTCAAAGCTGTCCTTAACACATGCTGCGGATTTCAATAAACACAGAGACGAGACACCTTCTTGGAATTCCCTACAATCTGATGTCGTCACAAGACTTCAACAACAGAAGCGCAAGGTCACGACCTACATAAAAAATATGGGCAATAGCGTTATGAAATCTGACAAAATAAAATATAGATGAAACCAAAATTTCCTGTTTTTTTTAATTATCAAGAAAGAGAGTATATCAGCTAAAATGACTGTAAACAAAAAGTGTATTAGTAGAGAATCTTCAGCCAGTAAATATTAATGGATGCCTCGGGGAATGAGTCATCTAGTTCCGAGTATAATTATGAATAATACCGCATATGCCCTACACTTACACAGATACGAATCAATACAAATCCAGATTCCGGTTAGTTGCTTTACAGACACCCAACTTCACAAAGTTGCTTTAGACACTTCCAACTTCACACAGTTGTTTGACACACTCCCAACTTCACACTCCTCACAGTTGCTTCTCACACTTCCAACTTCACACAATTGTTTGACACACTCCCAACTTCACACAGTTGTTTGACACACTCCCAACTTCACACAGTTGTTTGACACACTCCCAACTTCACACAGTTGTTTGACACACTCCCAACTTCACACAGTTGTTTGACACACTCCCAACTTCACACAATTGTTTGACACACTCCCAACTTCACACAGTTGTTTGACACACTCCCAACTTCACACTCCTCACAGTTGCTTCTCACACTTCCAACTTCACACAGTTGTTTGACACACTCCCAACTTCACACTCCTCACAGTTGTTTGACACACTTCCAACTTCACACAGTTGTTTGACATACTCCCAACTTCACACAGTTGTTTGACACACTCCCAACTTCACACAGTTGTTTGACACACTCCCAACTTCACACAGTTGTTTGACACACTCCCAACTTCACACTCCTCACAGTTGCTTCTCACACTTCCAACTTCACACATTTGTTTGATACACTCCCAACTTCACACTTAAAACAGTTGCTTTATACACTCCAAACCTCGCACTCACCGCAATTGCTTCATACACTCCCAACTTCACACAGTTGCTTGACCCACTCCCAACTTCACAGAGTTGCTTGACCCACTCCCAACTTCACACAGTTGCTTGACACACTCCCAACTTCACACAGTTGCTTGACCCACTCCCAACTTCACACAGTTGCTTGACCCACTCCCAACTTCACACAGTTGCTTGACCCACTCTAAACTTCACACAGTTGTTTGACATAAACTCTCAACAAAAGGGAACAAAAAAACTGCCACTTCGAGAGTTCGAATCTGGGCTTATCTTATCAGGAAGCAAGTACACCAATAACTTCGCCACTGAGGCTCTTGTCCAAATAATAATATACAAGTGGAAAAGAAAACTGTCAAAAATACTATGTAGTTTCTCTTTTTTCAGATTTAGTAAATATCAAACTATCATCAATAACCAACACAATTGGGCTTGAGATCAATCATGAAAAGACTAAAGTCATGAAAAGTTTAATTCCAATAGACGACACAATATACATGGAAAACAAACCAGTGGAAGAGATCGATCACTTTATCTATCTTGGAGGTCACATTGATCGAGAAGGGGATACACGCAAAGAAATTAGAATCAGAATAGCTAAAGCAGCAATGTATTTCAGAAGACTTGAAAAGTTGTGGAAATCAAAACTCATCAGCACAAACACAAAACTTAGACTATTCAAATCAAATGTACTATCAACCCTTACGTATGCGTGTGAAAGCTGGAAAACAACAAGAGATATAGAAACAAAGTTGAACGCATTCGAAAATAAATGTCTAAGGAAAATACTTGGGTATAGCGTGGAACGAATTAAAAACAAACGAGGAAATTAGAGAAATGGCCAATCAACCACTAATATCTTCAGTAATAAAGAAAAAACGATGGTCATATGTTGGACATGTGATGAGTAGAGATAATAACCGAATAGCAAAGCAAGCCCTCATATGGGAAACAACAGGTAGGAGAAAAAGAGGAAGACACAGAGAGACACTGAGAAGAACATTGATGAGAGAGGCAAGAGCAGCAGGAATCGGTTCCCTCAGTGAGATAGAGCAGCTTGCAAAGAACAGAGACAAATGGCGAAATTTGATAAAATATCTTTAAAAGAATTGAAAACTGCTAGAACAGAAATTCAGATAAGAGAGGGAGTATCCTGGTCTAAGCCCTATGGGCTGGCTACTGCTTGAAAGGTCAATAGATAGATAGATAGAAATATCAAAGCTTCGACTAGAGAGACAGGCTGCCCTGTAGAGTAGAATGTGCAGATCCTCAAATAATTGGGCAATTCGAAGATGCACCCCAGAAATAAAAAGGAGAACAGAACAGGCCAAAAGATCATTTCAGAGAATTAAAAAAAAAACGTCTTGTGTAGCAAGTCTATGGCACTAAAAGTGAGAAAGAGTTTTTATAGGTGCTATATAGAGCCACTGCTGATCTTTGTAAGTGAATAATGGGCAGATTAACAAATGATTAGAGGCCACAGAAATGGGATTTATCTTCTTCTGCTTTCCTTCCTCATTTGCCTGTCAGCGTCGATGGGAGATATAATTTGAGGTCTTTTGCTCTCCTGTTCGCCCTGCTGCTGTTATGTTTCCTAGTGTTTCTAATATTCCGTCGATCCATCTTTTTTTGTGGTCTACCGTTGGGTCTGGTGTTCTCGCATCGTTTATTGAGGGCTCGTTGTGTTGTGTTTTGATCACTTTGCCTTGTCACGTGGCCACACCATTTTATCTGTTGTGTCTTTATGTATTCTATGGCTGGGGTTATTCCTAGCTTTTTTCTCAGTTCTTCATTTCTGATCTTATCTATCAGGCTGTTTCCTGTCGTTCGTCTAACACATTTCATCTCAGTAGAGGTTATTTTTCTTATTGTTCTTGCATCTAGGGTCCAGAACTGGCATTAGTAGCACAACGTTTGGATGAAGATTGCATTGTAAAGTGCCCGTTTTGCCTCTAGAGTTACTTCCACGTTGGACAATAGTGGTGATAACTGTCCAATGATTTGACAAGCTTTGATGCATCTTGAATCTATCTCTGCTGTTTATAAATTGTCGTTTGTCACCAAACTTCCTAGGTATTTAAATTCCTCTACTTGTTTTAGTTGTCTGCTGTCTATAGTTATGTTAATGTTCTGTTTTTCTTTTGAGATATTCATGACTTCTGTTTTGTTAATGTTGATTTTCATGTTGTATTTTGTGCCTCTGCTGTTTAGTTTATTTAAGTGTTCTTGTAGTTCTTTTATTTTTTCATGTATTAGTGCCTGATTGTCTGCAAGTAAAAACTTGTTGATCTCCTCTGTCTCTGATGGGTTGGCTAACTTGCATATATAGTCCATGTATGTAATAAACAGTTGGGGAGATAGTATGCACTCCAGTCTTACACCTGATCTAACTTCGAAGTGGTATGTGTAACCAGCAGCTGTTCTGAATGTGCAGCAGCTGTTGATGTAGAGACTTTTAATTAGGTTGATTAGATTTTGGCTTACTCCGTATGTTGTTAGTATCTCCCACAGTTGTTCTCTATTTACTCTGTCGAATGCTTTTTCTTGTCAATGAAAGCTATATACACATTTTAATTGTGTTATGTTGTCTTTTATGCTTGCTGTTTTAAGGTGCATAAAGCGTCAGTACATCCTCTCTTTTTTTCTGAACCCCATTTGAGAATCGCTTAACTGTAGTTCTTTTATTGGTCTCGTCCTTTTTTCCATAATTTTGGCACATAACTTTCCTAAATAGCCGAGAAGAGATAATATACCTCTACATTGATTGCATTCTCTTTTGCTACCTTTCTTTTTCCATATTGGTACGATGATCACCTGTTGCCAGTCTTCTGGGGCTTTTTGTTGGTACCATGCTGCATTGAATATTTTATGCAGCCATGTCACTTCTATTTCTCCTGCTTCTGCTATTATTTCTACTGGCATGTTATCTATCCCCGGTGCGTTATTTCTTTGTGCATATTTGATTACTTCTTCGATTTTCTCTTTTATGATGTTGGGTTCAGTATTTATGCGTTCTTTTTTGGTTTTTGCTTTCTTATTGGTAGTTGGTGACATGTTTAATAAGTCTTCAAAATATTCTTTCCATCTCTTTTGCATATGTTGGTTATTTGATATTGGCTGTCCGTATTTGTTATTTATGAGCTTAGTAGGATCGTGGTTTTCTTTTCTCGCTCTTGTAACTTTTACGTCTGTGTAGAAATCACATGTGGATTTTTTCAAGTCCCTGCTCATAGTTTGTCCTAATTCTGTCCTGATCATTTGCTTAGCTTCTTTGATTAAAATTTTAACTTTTTTTCGAACTAAAATATATTTTTCATTTTTTCCCTGGTTTCTTATTCTCTCTCCAATTTTTCAACAGTTCCTTCTTTTCTTTAATTGCTTCACTGATTGCTTCCTTTCACCGCGGGGTGTTTTTTCCCCTTCTTTTTTCCTGAGCCTCGTTCCACATACTGTTTTATAGATGTTGGTTACTGTTTCCTTAAATTGTTTCCACTCTTCTTCTACTGTGTGTGTGTTTCTTGAATTTCTCTCTTAGTTTTTCTGCTAGGGTTTTACTTAATTCTTGATCTTTAAAGTGTTTTATTTTATTGTCTGTTTTTTTTCTTCATTTGTTTGTTTCTCTTTGTTTTTGACTGAGTGTAATCATAACCATTTTGTGGTCCGTCCCGTCTGTGATATAGAGATAGCTCTGCTGTCGGTTACTCTTTTCAGGTTCTGTTTTCTTGTTAGTATAAAATCTATTTGGCTTCTGCATGTTGTGTCATTCCATTTGTACCAGGTGTATAATACGATTCTCTCTGAAGATTGTGTTGGTGATAAATAATCATTTTGAGTACATAATTCCAGCAGTCTGCTTCCATTTTCTTTTATTTCAGCTGTCCTATCACCACAGGGTCCTAAGATATCTCTGTTCTCACTATTTTACTAAAACATAAAGTTCACTTGACAGCTACAAAGACATGATGATAATGAGGAGCCTCTCAAAAGAGGCAGCAAAATAAATAAATAAATAAAAAATAAGAGAGCTTCCAAAAATCACTCGGAAGAAACAATCATATTTTACGGGCACATCATGACAAGAGGAAAGTTGGAAGACTTGGTTACGATTTGCAAAATACAGGAAAAGGGAGATCGTGGGCATAAGGAGAGAACATACTAGGTAACGTGATGTTGTGGCACGATAGGAAGTCAACAACAGAATTGAATCGAAGCACTGTAGATAGAGAATTGTGAAAGAACATGATCGCCTTGGTCTTGTTACGTGATGATGATTCATAGTAGCAGTAAAGAGTAGATTAAGAAGAAAAATGTTGTTATAGTAGCAGTAAAGAGTAGATTAAGAAGAAAAATGTTGTTATAGTAGCAGTAAAGAGTAGATTAAGAAGAAAAATGTTGTTATAGTAGCAGTAAAGAGTAGATTAAGAAGAAAAATGTTTTCATAGTAGCAGTAAAGAGTAGATTAAGAAGAAAAATGTTTCATAGTAGCAGTAAAGAGCAGATTAAGAAGAAAAATGTTGTTATAGTAGCAGTAAAGAGTAGATTAAGAAGAAAAATGTTGTTACAGTAGCAGTAAAGAGTAGATTAAGAAGAAAAATGTTGTTATAGTAGCAGTAAAGAGTAGATTAAGAAGAAAATGTTGTCATAGTAGCAGTAAAGAGCAGATTAAGAAGAAAAATGTTGTTATAGTAGCAGTAAAGAGTAGATTAAGAAGAAAATGTTGTCATAGTAGCAGTAAAGAGTAGATCAAGAAGAAAAATGTTGTTATAGTAGCAGTAAAGAGTAGATTAAGAAGAAAAATGTTTTCATAGTAGCAGTAAGAGTAGATTAAGAAGAAAAATGTTTTCATAGTAGCAGTAAAGAGTAGATTAAGAAGAAAATGTTTTCATAGTAGAAGTAAAGAGTAGATAAGAAAAAATATGTATTCAGGTGAAAAAAAAGATGTATAGTTTTTGGCCAGCGATGAAACAATTCTGAGGACTTGGCCTCACTCTAAAAAACCCGATATGCCCACGAGAAGAGGGGTAATACTCTCCAATGTCCAAAGGAAATATTACTGAGGAATTCCTTACCTTTGACCTTTAGATAAAAGGCTGGGCATTGGCATAAACGATGATATGTCCTACGTTACATACTGGCTGTTGATGACGTGTAAGTAATTTAACAATCAATTTCTTAAACATATTATTGGCAACATCAATCTTTAATAAAGAACAGTGTTTCCCAATCTTTATCGATCTGTAACCTTTCGTTGTAAGCTTAAAATACCTGCCACTTTCTTTTACAGCTGCCCAGTAAACGACAGTTAACTTTTACAGCAGCCCAGTAAACGACAGTTAACTTTTACAGCAGCCCAGTAAATGACAGTTAACTTTTACAGCAGCCCAGTAAACAACAGTTAACTTTAACAGCAGGTGAGACTTTTTATAGTCAAAGGCTAGCGGAGCCAACCGTAAAAAAGCCGACGGAAGGCAACAGAAAATCACCGTCGTAATTTATGTGTACTATCATGAACAACTTTTACAGCAGCCCAGAAAACGATAGTTAACTTTTACAGCAGCCCAGTAAACGACAGTTAACTTTTACAGCAGCCCAGTAACGACAGTTAACTTTTACAGCAGCCCAGTAAACGACAGTTAACTTTTACAGCAGCCCAGTAAACGATAGTTAATTTTTACAGCAGCCCAGTAAACGACAGTTAAATTTTACAACAGCCGAGTAAACGATAGTTAACTTTTACAGCAGCCCAGTAACGATAGTTAACTTTTACAGTAGCCCAGTAAACGACAGTTAACTTTTACAGCAGCCCAGTAAACGATAGTTAACTTTTACAGCAACCCAGTAAACGACAGTTAACTTTTACAGCAGCCCATTAAACGGCAGTTAACTTTTACAGCAGCCCAGTAAACAGCAGTTAACATTTACAGCAGCCCAGTAAACGACAGTTAACTTTTACAGTAGCCCAGTAAACGATAGTTAACTTTTACAGCAGCCCAGTAAACGGCAGTTAACTTTTACAGTAGCCCAGTAAACGATAATTAACTTTTACAGCAGCCCAGTAAACGACAGTTAACTTTTACAGTAGCCCAGTAAACGATAGTTAACTTTTACAGCAGCCCAGTAAACGACAGTTAACTTTTACAGCAGCCCAGTAAACAGCAGTTAACTTTTACAGCAGCCCAGTAAACGGCAGTTAACTTTTACAGCAGCCCAGTAAACAGCAGTTAACATTTACAGCAGCCCAGTAACAGCAGTTAACTTTTACAGCAGCCCAGTAAACGGCAGTTAACTTTTACAGCAGCCCAGTAAACGGCAGTTAACTTTTACAGCAGCCCAGTAAACATCAGTTAACTTTTACAGCAGCCCAGTAACCGGTGGTTAACTTTTATAACAGCCCGGTAACCGGTGGTTAACTTTTATAACAGCCCAGTAACCAGTGGTTAACTTTTATAACAGCCCAGTAAACGGCGGATAATTTCTATAACAGCCCAGAAACCGGTGGTTAACTTTTATAACAGCCCAGTAACCAGTGGTTAACTTTTATAACAGCCCGGTAACCGGTGGTTACTTTTATAACAGCCCGGTAACCAGTGGTTAACTTTTATAATAACCAAATAACCTGCGATTCCCTTTTTTATAACAACAATAACAAAGTACATCCTTGTACAAGCTTATTAAAAAGGACCAAAGATCACAAGGAATCATTTGGCCATCCCATTGAAAGGGGATTGCTATCCACAAGTTGAGAACCGTGAGTTTTGAGGAACGAGATTAGTAAGAATGATTTAAGACACACAAAGTCAATAGAAGACTTTGGGTTTTGAGGAACGAGATAAGTAAGAATGATTTAAGATACACAAAGTCAATAGAAGACTCTGGGTTTTGAGAAACAAGATAAGTAAGAATGATTTAAGATACACAAAGTCAATAGAAGACTTTGGGTTTTGAGGAACGAGATAAGTAAGAATGATTTAAGATACACAAAGTCAATAGAAGACTTTGGTTTTGAGGAACGAGATAAGTAAGAATGATTTAAGATACACAAAGTCAATAGAAGACTCTGGGTTTTGAGAACAAGATAAGTAAGAATGATTTAAGATACACAAAGTCAATAGAAGACTCTGGGTTTTGAGAACGAGATAAGTAAGAATGATTTAAGACACACAAAGTCAATAGAAGACTTTGGTTTTGAGGAACGAGATAAGTAAGAATGATTTAAGACACACAAAGTCATAGAAGACTTTGGGTTTTGAGGAACGAGATAAGTAAGAATGATTTAAGACACACAAAGTCAATAGAAGACTTTGGGTTTTGAGGAACAGATAAGTAAGAATGATTTAAGACACACAAAGTCAATAGAAGACTTTGGGTTTTGAGGAACGAGATAAGTAAGAATGATTTAAGATACACAAAGTCAATAGAAAACTCTGGGTTTTGAGGAACAAGATAAGTAAGAATGATTTAAGATACACAAAGTCAATAGAAGACCTTGGGTTTTGAGGAACAAGATAAGTAAGAATGATTTAAGACACACAAAGTCAATAGAAGACTCTGGTTTGAGGGACGGTATCTCAAAAAACTTTGCACGTCGAACACAACTGGAAGATACCAGTTAGATTGTCAAAATAGCTCAGAAGGGTCACATAAGTTAATAATTAGTCAGGATTATTTAGACAGAGGAGCCGCAACAGCTAAGTAATTGAGTGAATTGGACTACATAAGACAATTGCTCGGGTTCAACTCTGACCGATAGCTTCTAGGTTCACCCAGCCTTAAGTGGTTACTGGGTTTTTTTTTTCTAGGAAGAAAAGTGGCAACTGATCACGTTTAGCTCAAATATGCCCCGAACGTCTAGTACAACTAGTAAATACAGGAAAGAAAGATCGGCGGACGACAAGAGTGAAATTTATAGATAGCTTGGTGTCATGGCATGGAAAACAGTCAACAACAGAATTGATACAATGCAGATGGATAGAAGATTGTGGAAGGACATGATCGCCTACGCCAACCGGTATGGCGTATGATGATGACGACGACAAGGTTTATTTAAAAAAAAAATAGGGGGTGGGCACTAACACAATTTTCCTTATATACTACCTACGCGGCGTGACGGAGCTTTTTTCTCTCTTCTTTTTTCTGTATCACACAGACATCCTGTGAGTTAGAAAAGAGAGCGTGTTAGCGTCTACACCGCCTAGAATAACTGCAACCGAGCGTGGACCCGCTATAGCATCGATTTCAATAGGCAGGTAACACTGTTATATCACTGTAATCATAAGATGTCTACGGAAGATACATTACATGGCCATTCAGAAGGAGTGTTTATTTTTTGTTATGGCAAATGACGAATCGGCGATTTGATTTTGCAGAGCAAAATATCAAAAGAGATATATTCATCTAAAATAACAAATACACAAATTTTTATCTAAAGTATATAATAAACAGATATATCCATCTAAAATATATCATAGAGAGATATATACGTCTAAATTAATCATAAACAATATTTCTATCAAACGTTAATATAACATATCATAAATATAAAATGTATCATAACAGATATATCCATCTAAACTATGTAATAAACAGATATATCCGTATAAACTATGTAATAAACAGATATATCCATATAAACTATGTATAAACAGATATATCCATATAACATATGTAATAAACAGATTTATCCATATAAACTATGTAATAAACAGATATATCATTTTTTTTTTCATTTTATTTTCTTGGCCGTCGACTGACAAAACAGTCAGTACAGCTTGTAGCGCCTTTTAAAACAAATTTTTATAGCAACAAATTTCCTTCGCTTCATGCAGTTCGTGGCAATCCTGCTCAGAGTGTTCCATGAATGACTTACACTATATATATTTCTGTTCCCACTCTCCTCCTGCAGGATGTTTTTCATCTGCCTATTGTTCGCTTTTCCCCAGGAGATGTAGTGCTAATCGCGAGGTCTGTCCATTTTCACTCTGCTTGCTCTCGATGTTCACACCTCCTCCAGGTTATATCTCACGAACAGTTCTTGGTGATTATTTTTAAATGCATCCTGGGGGGACTGGTTCGTCTCGAATCATCGAGACAGAGAGGTTATGGGTTCAAATCCCGGCTACACCGGTTGGGATTTTTATTTATGATTTCTCTCTGCAGCAACCACCCCTGTTCTCAGCCAGGATTGAAACGTCAATTACTCATCGACGGAAAAAATATGAGTACCTCCGAAGTCGGAGTTATCTGCCTGTGCGGCGAGGGTGACTCCTGTGCACACGGCTGCCATGGAAAAAGGGATTAACACGCAAAATTCAGTTACTAGTCTCCAGGGACTTCATCAGAGGTCAAAGCTGGCGAACGAAAAAAAAATAGCATACATTTCCGGTTACTGTGGATGACCGAATCAATAACTCGCTATGTTCCAAAAAAAAAAAAAAAACAAGGAGAAATCCCGTCATGGTCACACGTATTAAGAAAAAAAACCTCACACCCGAAAACATCGTGTGGACAGCTCAGATGAAGAGGTCCTTATTATTTGGTCCGATCTGTGCCATCAGCCGACCTCAGAAATGGGATCCTACTGTAAAGATTGTTTTTTTTCGTCCGGCTACACACATTTTTGATGGAGTAGATATTATCTTATTAACACAATTCACTTTACTAAACACTTAGGCTAAAACTTTAGAACTACTTCAATAATTGCTGGAACAGTAGGCGGAACGGATATGGGAATGTTCCGACTGAAGTGACGCCAATCCGAACTAAAGACTATAGGCTAAAGGTATAAGTCACAGAAAATGATACCTGAGCTTAGAGAGTAGAAGTGACTTGTCAGTTCATAGCCATCTATAGATTTGCTTGTATACTTTTTGCGACTTTTAACTGCCGAAGGTTCTTTTACGCAAATGTTTTGTTTTCGCTATTGAGAAATCGAGACATAGGATCTCATAACCATAAGATCATCATCATCATGTGCCATACCGGTTGGCGTAGGCGATCATGTCCCTCCACAATCTTCTATCAACAGTGCATCGTATCAGTTCTGTTGTTGACTGTTTTCCATGCCATGACACCAAGCTATCCAGTATTTTCTCTCTTTGTCGTCCGCGATCTCTGTTTCCTTTATTTCGCCAGTTGTAACCAAGTATTCTAACTTTCCTCTTCTCATGATGTGCCCGAAAAATGTTGATTGTTTCTTTCTGATGTTTTTTATGAGCTCCCTTTTACCGTAAGATCGGGGGAGGGTAAAGCCACGAAGTAACCACTGATTCGAAGAGGAAAATTTACACCTTCTGTGGCTGGATTCCAACTCAGAGCCTTCTAGTTCAGTGGCCGAGGTCTTACCTCTAAACCACCCTGTTGCTACTTCATACAGCGTGATCTGGGAGTTAAAAAAACAAATCTACATAAACAGAATGCCATAGTGATGTTATAAGCAAAGGCGTAGACATTAATTTGAATAAAAGGCTTGGTTTCATTATATTGAAGTTAAATTTATTTGAATGCTAAAAGACGTGGTCAACGAGCAGTGATCTACTAAGTACATGAGATAGAATTTGATCCTCAGTCTAACGGCGTCTCAATAGATACTGGACGTTATTTTCTTTCCTGGAAATGTATATATATATGGGTATTAATTAACAGTCTCCAGTTCCCCATTTTGAGGTATGCCAGAAATTGTTCTTCTCCGTCTCCTTTGATGATCATCAACAAATCAAATTGGGAGCGAAGGCGCGCCTACCAGCACAAGAGCTGGAAGTTGTCAGCGACCCACAGCTGATGGCTTGCGCCAGGATCGGTGACCAAAACCATCCAGACCCTGCTCCACCTGTCCGTGGTGCCTCCAGTAACAGACTAACCTGTCTAGTTTGGCCAAGCGTGCAGGGATAGAAGAGGGAAGACAACCCGGTACTCAAAATGTCGTGCTGAAGTCGGATGTGTTGGGCCGAAAGGCGCAAATATCAGTTATGCTGCAAACCACAACACAACGCAGATACGTCAACTTAACGTCCTTTTAAGGGCGGATGACGAAGAGGAATTCTACAGTCTACGAATACTGTACAATACTTTAGTCATCGGGCGAACGCAACCAATCAAACAAATCAAATTGGACACTTTAAAATCAAATATACATCGATTTGAAGAAATTCTGGTAACGCAGGACACTGCAGACTAGACATGCGTAATAAGATTATTGGTACATGATAATACCGTTTAAAATTAAACAGACATTTGCAATTGGACCTAATGGGTGTCATTGACATAGAAAAGTAAAATAGCATTCGCTGGGGAAACAAAACATAAGCAAGAATGAAACGCATTAACAAAAGATAACAATTTAGTTTTACAGAATACTGTAATGAAAGTTCTCAAAGAGGCCGACACAAAAAGGGAACTCTTAAAAAAACATCAGAAAGAAGCAATCAACATTTTTCGGGCACATCATGAGAAGAGGAAAGTTGGAATACTTGGTTACAACTGGCAAAATAAAAGGAAAGAGAGATTAAAAAAGGAATAAAAGGAAAGAGAAAATACTAGATAGCTTGGTGTCATGGCTTGGAAAACAGTCAACAACAGAACTGAGACGATGCACTAGATAGAAGATTGTGGAGGACATGATCACCTACGCCAACCGGTATGGCACATGATGATGTAATGAATGCCGTAAACAACATAATATAGTAATTAAACATGATTGCCATAGGGAAATATGACTATTTGCATTGGATATATTTCAAATATTACGATTGTTAAAATGATTGAAAGTGATTGGCATTGACTAAAATGTGAACACAAACTGATTAATGGAGAATTGACAACATATTGTTACATCGGTACTGATAAGATTTAACATTAAGCTCACTAAGTCATAAGCTATAAATACTGAGCACTTCTTCTTCTACTTTCAACACTTTGTAGAACATAGGACTTCAACAAACACTTTCCAAGCTGTTCAGTTTCTTGCCATTTCTTTAAGATCATTCCATGTGAGCTCCACCATCTTCAACTCTGCTTCCATCTGTCTTCTTCTCTTCTTCAGGAATATTTTCCTGATAGACAAAACGTGAGTCGACGACACAGACCTCTTCTTAGACAGAGAGCTTTTATCTTTCCTGGTTGAGGGGTTTACATTGTTTCTTTTCTTTGACATGTTTGTGAAGTTCTTGCGGCTTATTTTTGTACAGTACAGGGTGGCCAGTGTCATGCACCTGAGTACTCTCAGCTGCAGAAAATGGTTTAGCTGAATAAGTAAAGTAAATGTTCCCACCACACCTTGCTAGGCGTATTTTCATATTAGTAAGCAAGTAAAGTACCCCCGTCACGCCAAGTGGCGTATAAGGAATATGGTGTTAGTGACTATAAATTTTACAGACCTTCGGCACATGATTTTTGGGGTAATGTGGTCGGTATTACGCCCGTGCCGCTTTACTTTCCAGAACAAAAATCCGGTACCCATTTAAGACTGGGTGAACCCGAAACCGTCGGTTGGGATCGAACCCTACCTCTTGTCCTTTGTAGTCCAGTTCACTAACCACTGAGCTATCGTGGCCCCCGTATTTCATATTAGTGACTATTTTTTTCCACGATCACGGCACATTTTTGGGTGATATGGTCAGTACAACACCAGGCCGCCGTTACTTCCCAGAAACATCTATGGTACCCATTTTAGAGGATGGGTGAACTCTGCAGTCTTGTAGGTCCGGAAAAAAAATCCGCCATATCCGGGAATCGAACCCGGACACTTCTGATCAGAAATCGAGCACAATAATCACCGATGCTCCACACAAGCTGTATAAATGCATTTAAGATAATAAAAATAAAAGTAGTAAAGTACCCGCGTCACGCCAAGTGGCGTATAGGAAAATATGGTATTAGTGACCACATATTTTACAGACCCTCAGGACATGATTTTTATGGTAATGTGGTCGGTATTCATCATCATCATCATCATCAAGTACCGTGCCTAATGGCGTATGTGATCATGTCTCTCCACAATTTTCGATCTCGGCAGCTATTTATCATTTCTGTTGTTGACCTTCTGCCAAGCCATTCTCTTAAACTGTCTGCTATTTTTTCTCTTTGCTTCCCTCTATCTCTTCGTCCCTCAATTTTTCCAGTTGTTACAATATATTCCAGTTGTTCTCTTCTCATTACATCGCCAAAATATGATTATTGTCTCTTCCTAATATTGGAAATTATTTCTCTTTTTGCTTTGACCTCTTTCAGAACGTTTTCATTACTCTTCTTAGCTGTCCATGGTACTCTCAACATTCTTCTGTAAAACCACATTTCTACAGACTCCAGTGATTTTCTTGTCAGTTGTCCAATTGTCCATGATTTGCATCCATATGTTAAGACTGGCTCTACATAACATTTAAGAACTCTTTTTCTTGTTTCTATTGTCAAAAATTGATTGCATAGTATCTTCCTCATTTCTTGTAAAGCTGCTTTTGCCTGAGCCATTCTGAATCTCACCTCTTTTGTACATCATCCGTCTGAGGTTAACACGCCCGTATTTAAGATAATAATTTCATTTAATTTCATTTTCCTCTCGGACCGAAGACAACACATAGGGCGGAAGTCATAGTTCTTCACGACTGACGATTTGCTGCTAGTTCTTGTAGTTCTAATTTGTTTCTTAGTTCCATAGTTGAGCTTGGTCTACCTTGGTTTCTTTTACCAAATGGTTTCGACATGAGTGCCTGACGGGACAATCTTTCTTTCTTCATTTTCACCACATGATCGATGTATTTCCAAGTCTTTTTCTGAGAACACTCGGCATGTATGTTTGTTTCATCTCTTATCTGTTCATTTTATATGTATTCACTCCAGCTTTTATTTGAGATCCTACGTAGACATTTGTTTTCGAAAGCATTTGATTCGCTTTCTAAATTATTAGTGGATTTCCAACTTTCACATCCGTATGTTAGCACTGATATCACATCACACAGGAGTTGAATTTGAAGTTATGTTTGTTTAGTAGTGAGAACTTTGAATCTCCAGATGTTCGATAATAATAATAACATTGATGATAATATAATAATAATAGTAGTAATAATAATAATAAAGGTAACACCAATTGTAATAACATAAGCTTGGAAGAAACGTACAAATACAAAGTTTCAGATGCTCTCCAACAGAGCGAATTATTTAGATAATTTTCTTCCACATCAATTGTATTGTTTCTGCATTTTTAAACGCAAAGCATTTGTATGGTTTACTGCTATTTCATGACAATATGGGGATGGACAAGTATCCTTGTGCTGATCTGCTGTTATCCTTGAGTTTATTCGAGGTGACGTATGAGCATGCGGGCACAACAGGAAGAAGTGATGGAAGCGAAAGAAAAGGAAGAAGAGACATAAGAAGAAAAAGCAAGAGTTAGAAGAGAAAGAAGAACGGTAAGTGATGGAGGAGGAACAAATAGAAGAACTAAAAGACGACAACATATAACAGAAGAAAAGAAAGAAGAATAGGGAAAGAATTATCCCAGATTAGCCTTCTAATCTTTTGGTTTGAACTGTCGTCACAGCAGCCGGATACTTTTCATTTCCTATCCGTCTACCGTACCAGTAAACATCGAAGTGTTTGTAAGTAGCCCAGTTTTAGCCTACGTGTTTAGTAAAATGAAGTGTATTAATAAAATATCTTCTCCATTGTAAATATGTGTGGCCGGACAAGCAACCATCGGTGTGCTCGTCTATTGATTGTTCCTGTCCTGTATTGATTGTCCTTGATTAATCAACCTGTACATGCAAGAGGAGGACCCAGAAGAAGATGGATAGATGCAGTAACAGAGACATATAACAACAAAGGAAAATCACTAATCCAAAGACAGTTCCGGCAGCTCAAGAACCACAAATGTTTTATTAACCACGACACCTTTAAGGTAACAGCGAAAAGAGAAAAGAAGAAGAATCAGCCTGTACGAAGCAAAACATCAAAAATGCATTAGGCAGCTAAAAACATCATCCTCTATTAACGTCATGGTCTGATTAATTCTAGCTTCATGCCAAGTCCCTTTGCGACATAACATTTGCAGAAATAACATGTACCGCCACACATAAAAATAAAACCACGACTGCTCAAGAACAATTTCCAAGCGTGCCAATAAACAAAAAATAAAAAAGGAGGCGTTGAACTGTGAGAACACAATAAAAGAAAAAAAAAAATTTGAAAAGACAACTCAGAAATGCATCAGAAACATGGCGATGATTAGAAAAATCGAAACGAAGATCCATTAACATCCAACGTAAAGTACATACGTCAAATGAGGAAAAAAATTCAAACCAGGATAGGGTTTAAACAAACGAAAAAAAAAATAAACAGATGTAAGGATACAGCATTGTTGAGGAAAAATATAGGCTGGATAGATATTTAAATCAGAAACATGTAGATTAATGTGGTTAGCAATATCATGTGTCGACTGCCATGTACACAATAACTCTCTACCCCCATTGGTGTTTACGCTGTGTAAGACATATATAATTGTAAGCTTCTCTAATAGTGCAACTCGGAATTCATCTTGTGTTCAGTCAATCCAGACCATCACAGGGTTGCGTACATTTTCAATGACATTGTACTTTTTTTGTTCACATAAGGGGCTGGGGTGTAAACATATTTATGTAATTATTTGACACTTAGTCAAAAGATCATGTTCACTGCACATTGGACATCTTCATACGTGCGCGGATTCCACTCTCAGTACCACCCCCCCCCCCAAGCGTAGCGCCTGAAAGGCACCAGTTCCAGGTTTATTAACCAATCTTCTTTGGCTTCCTGGGGAGGGGGATGCTTGTCTCAACATTGCAATGTGAGGAGAATGACTCGTAGGATCCAAATGACTGGAAGGGGAAGCATGGCCAGGGCATTTGTGGTTGTTGGTCACATGATAAATAGTCAATAGGGCATGTAAGATTTCAACAGCCGAAAAGGGGGGGGGGGGCTCTACGGTGAAATAAGAGAAAGAGTCCCTTGAGGCTGGATGAAAGGAGGGACCCCATAGAATAAGACGTAAAAAGATACAACAGGAGTGGTAAGGGGAAGAGATGAAGGAGAGACAATAAAGATACCGCAAGGAGGAATAATGATAGGACACGGCAGGGGTGGAAAAGAAGGCCAGTGATTAATCGATCGGGTTTTATCTTTTGCAGTCTCTGCTCAGTTTAATCCATACTGAGAAGCTGAAGAGATCTTTTCGCTCTTGTAAAGAGGCGCAAGATGAAATGGTTTGGCCATGTATCTCGATCTTTTGGTTTAGCAAAGAGCATTTTGCAAGGAAATGTGGGAGGAGAGTTAGAGGAAAATAAGGAAAGATAACATCAAAGAATGGAGTTCGAAAAAACGACTAAAAGATATAGAGAAATTGAGTAGGTTGACTATGTCTGTCAGTGGTTTCCAAAACGACCCCCAGTGTTATGGGATTAGGATGATGATGATGGTGATGAGAAGGATGTAGAACACTTTGCTGGCACTTGTAACATTTGTCACCAGGTTCTATGTCTTTAAGTGAAAAATATGTTGTACAGTGTCCTCGGTCTGACTCATTTAAGATTTCCCTCTCTTTAATCTTCTATCATTCTGACTACAGGTCTCACTATGCAGTGGAATAAGTTCGGCCTAACATCGTACTGGTGCTCTACACAAACAATTGTAAAGTACGGACAGCGCACTGATACCCCAACAATTAGTCCAACTCAAACAGTGCCCAACAATTAGTACGGTCAAATACAAGTACTGGTACCCCAACAATTATTATAAATATATATATATATATTGAGTGCCGCCTCGGCGTCGAAGGTTGGCAACCATGGAGCGCCATTCCGTTCTGTCTCTTGCTTTGATGGTGCAGGTTGTCAAATACTGACTTGTCCACCTTTCGATGTTACTCGTCCATATTAGTCTTGATCTGCCTCTGCCCCTTTTACCTTGTATTTTCCTTCCAAGATTACTTTTAGTGGGCGGATGTGTCATTTAATATGCCCCAAAAATCTCATTTGTCTTGTTTGGATTATATTTATTAGTTCTCTTTTAATTTTTAGTTGTTTAAAACTTCATCGTTTGTTATCTTTTCTCTTAACTCAATTATACATATTCTTCTATAAATCCACATTTCAAAGGCTTCTATTTTCTGTTCTGTTTTCATGTTCAAGAATGTTTCTGCACCATACATAAATTTTGAGAAGATATAATATTTTGCTATTCTTAGTTTTAGCTCTGATGCTATTTGTTTTGCTGTTAGTATGTTCTTCATGACATTAAAATTACTTTTTACCATTCCTATTCTTTTGTTTATTTCAGTTGTACATTTTCCATCACAGGTTATAGTATGTCCAAGGTAATTGTAGTTCTGAACTGTCTCCAGGTATATCCCTTCAATTTTAATATCCACTTATAGGTTTTAAATATTTTCTTTGTTAATTATATATTGTTTATATATATATATATATATATATATATATATATATATATATATATATATATATATATATATATATAAGTAAATTACCTCCATCACGCCAATTGGCGTATAGGGAATATTGTGTTAGTGATTATAAATTTTACAGAGCTTCGGCACATGATTTTGGGGTAATGTGGTCGGTATTACTCCCGTGCCGCTTTACTTTCTCAGAAAAAAATCCGGTACCCATTAAAGGCTGGGTGAACCGGAAACCGTCGGTTGTAATCGAACCTTTACCTCTTGTCCTTTGTAGTCCAGTTCACTAACCACTGAGCTATCGCGGCTCCCATAAATATATATATATTGAACCAGTGAACGATCTGGTGTTTTGAATGTTATCATAAAATACCTGCCTTACTGGCTTAAGTGATCACGTCTCGGCACAACGTGCAACTGTTGATCGCTTCTAATCAATTAATTTTGTTCTGGTCTGTTATTGTTGCAATAAAACCACTCCCTTAAACTTTCTTGTATCTTTATTCTCTTTTCCTTCTATCTCTTATTCCATACTTTTTTTTCAGATGTGACAATAACAAATTGTGTTTTTTGCTTGTTACCATTTTATTACGTTTCCCATACAAAAAGCTTGTTGTACTATTGTTGTACTAGTGTTGAAGAGACGATATCTGGAGACTTTCATCCTGAGCAAAAAATGACAATAGATTATAGATTATTCAGAGCAACAACAAATTGGAGTAGATTAAATTCTCCTGAGTATATTGATTAATATATATGAGTCTGTGCAATGTAGATAAGTTGATACGTCTATTTTAAATATATTGTATACACAGTGTAGATAAGTCGATACGTCTATTTTAAATATATTGCAAATACAATGTAGATAAGTTGATACGTCTATTTAAATATATTGTATATAGAGTGTAGATAAGAGATTAACTTTTTGGACTTAGCAAATATTTCATCCATGGCATGCGTCAAATTTGTAAATATATTAAACTCTGGGTTTTTTCCATTTAAAATTTACCGAAACTCTATTTAGTCTTTGCGTCAAATGAGATCATCGTAATAGTTTTTTTTTTAAATATTTTTTTTCGTTCGCCAGCTTTTACCTCTGACGAAGTCCCTGGAGACTAGGAACTGAATTTTGCGTGTTAATCCATTTTTCCCTGGCAGCCGTGTGCACAGGGGTCCCTCGCCGCACAGGCAGATAACTCCGACTTCGGAGGTACTCATATTTTTTTCCGTTCATGAGTAATTGATGTTTCAAGCCGGGCCTCGCTGCTGAGACCAGGGTGGTTGCCGCAGAGAGATATCATAAATAAAAATCCGGTGTAGCCGGGATTTGAACCCACAACCTCTCTCTCTCTCTCTCTCTCTCTCTCTCTCTCTCTCTCTCGGCAGACGTCTTGCCTCGAGATCAACCAGTCCCCATCGTTATATAAAAGGTGTCTGAACATCTTGTATACATATACTTGTAGAATTAATACAAACAAAATAAATTATATTACACTATTATATTCATGGGCGACGCATCAGCGGCAGACCAAGAAGAAGGTGATCTAAAGACATGAAGGAGACCTTGAACACTACAAGAAAGGGAAGTTGGAGATCAGGTTAGACGCAGAAGTTCTTACAAACGGGCTGTGGTGAATGCAACTTAATATAAAGGGCATGCGATGATGATGACCTGATGATGATGAGGATCTGATGATGATGATGACACTGTTATTTATATAACATTTATTACATTTGAAATTAAAAATCGCCGGGGAGTGAGCTGTGCAGTTCGGAGACCATTAAAGTCCCTAAAGGTTTACCAGGACGCTTTCAGGCTGACACAACTCCTGGTTAAATATGTGCAAATTTCAATTATTATTTCATTGAATTAAAGGTTTCGCGTCAAATTTTTACATTGGTTGTCCATAATTTGTTGACCCAGCTAACTAATTTTGTTGTCAATAAAGCCATTTTAAATCACCACAACATATACAAGAATCATAGCACAGTTTTTTTTTGTCACTGATACTTTAATTAATCAGGGAGCCGTGATAGCTCAGTGGTTAGTGAACTTGACTACAAAGGAGAAGGGGGTAGGGTTCGATCCCAACCGACGGCTTCCGGTTTCACCCAGCCTTAAATGGGTACCTGATTTTTTTCTGGGAAAGTAAGGCGGCACGGGCGTAATACCGATCACATTACCCCAAAATTCATGTGACGAAGGTCTGTAAAATTTATGGTCGCTAACACCATATTCCCTATACGCCACTTGGCGTGACGGGGGTTCTTACTTGTTTTTTACTTTAGTTAATTTGTTCATTTTTGTCTTTCCATGAAGTGAAACATACGCTCTTCTTCTACTATACATGCAATATGATTAGATTAAGCTGCAATTTAAAATATGAAAACTTATTGTGGTTAACAATTAAAATTACATCTACAAGAATCTCTCAGATGACAATTTTTGGTTTTGTTACAAGAATGAGTGGAGTATACTAGGCTCAGGACCTTTTATCTACGAATGCTACTAAAGTTCCGAGATTATAATTAATATGCCACAGATGAAAACAAACAGCTATGATAGCGGTGACAGGTTCTTGTTTGCTTGCGTTCGCCAGCTTTATATCTCTAGCGATGTCTCGAGGGACTGACTTTTGCGTTAATATCACTTGTTGCTATTATTCACATTGGCAGCCATGTGCTCAAGTGTCCCCGCCATTCAGGCAGATATTCTCAGATTTTAGAAGTACTCTCACATGTTTATAGTCAAACATGTTTACGTTTTGGGTAGTTTTTTTTTTTCTAACAATTTTTGCCATTGTTGCGGCCATTTTTGGTCTCCTCTTTTCGAGTTCCAACTATCAAGGATTCTTTAACGTCCACAGGATACCTCCTATTTATTGCTGTTATCCGAGAGGGCTAGACGCTGGATCTCACTACCCTGAGATAAGGAAGGGTAAAGCCAGGGAATGGGAAAACCACATATTCGAAAACAATTTTTGTTAACAGCCTTCGGTGGTAATCGAACCCATGGACTTCTTGTTCAGAGGCCAACAACATATATCTAGACCTCCCATCCCCCTGTTTTATTTTCTTTAATTGTAGCAGAATGGAACTGTTCAACCAGTCTGTTCAAGCTAAGCTGCTATCAAGAGGTTATATCCTCCGGTACCATTAGAAGACACGCAAATCGATTTGAGAGGAAAAGAGAGACATAGGAAGAAGTGGAGCAGTTAAAGATGAGTTTACAAAGCAGTAAGAGGACATTAGAAGACATTAGATATTTTTTTCTGGCAGGTCAAGATGTAAGAGTTTATCTAAGCTCTTATACTATTCCGCGTAGACTAGACACGTCGTTAACAAGAGTTCGGAAACTTAAGGAGGCACTGTTTCAGTCTAATTCGAGTAAGTAGTGTGGCGCGCCTCAGGTTGAAGTCTGTATCCACTTCATGAAAACTGAAGTAATTCATTTGCTCTGCTCATTCTGGTCTACTCGTTTCGGTCTGCTTGTTTCTTCTGCTTGTTTCTTCTGCTTGTTTCTTCTGCTTGTTTCAGTCTGCTTGTTTCTTCTGACTTGTTTCAGTCTGCTTGTTTCTTCTGCTTGTTTCAGTCTGCTTGTTTCTTCTGCTAGTTTCAGTCTGCTTGTTTCTTCTGCTAGTTTCAGTCTGCTTGTTTCTTCTGCTTGTTTCAGTCTGCTTGTTTCTTCTGCTTGTTTCTTCTGCTTGTTTCTTCTGCTTGTTTCAGTCTGCTTGTTTCTTCTGCTTGTTTCTTCTGCTTGTTTCAGTCTGCTCATTCTGTTCTTCTCATTCCTGTTTTTCTGATCAAACAACTCAAGAGGATTTCATCATTATAGGGTCCTCTTTTTGTATCTCCATATTATTACTGTAATCATCAAGAAGGAATCAACAGTTTCAGGGAGTCATGTATTTATATTGGGAGCCGCGATAGCTCAGTGGTTAGTGAACTGGACTACAAAGGACAAGAGGTAGGGTTCGATCTCAACCGACGGCTTCCGGGTTCACCCAGCCTTTAATGGGTACCGGATTTTTTCTGGGAAAATAAAGCGGTACGGGCGTAATTACCGACCACACTACCCCAAAAATCATTTGCTGAAGGTCTGTAAAATTTATGTTCACTAATACCATATTCCCTATACGTCACTTGTCGTGACGGGGGACTGTATTCTTTAAAATGTATTTATATTATAAGACTTCTGTATTTGGAGGAATCTGATGCTTAAAACAGAAAACTTATAACCATAGACAATAGGGTAGAAGTAGGTTAAGGTCTGAGGAAAACCGCATGTAGGCCGAAACGTCAGTATTTTGTGGTGTTCCTTTTTTGTCAAGTTGTCACCATACATTGTAGATGTGTACGTTACACACTAATACTTGCTCCAACCAGATTTAATGCAGGACTGCGGTTATTTGTCTGTTCCCTAGAAGAAGGTCATGTGCTAAAATGTTGTTGCTTTACGGTGAGATGAGACAACACACGACGATTATGTAGTGGAGTCTCTTATTATGTCGACCTTCTGACACATATTGTGAATTTGTTTGTGTTTATTACATGTAAATACAACAACCAATCTTACCTCAGTACGCATTCCAATTTCAATACTCACTCCAGGCTAAATACTCATTTCAGTCTAAATACTCACTTCAGTCTAAATACTTACTCAAGTCTAAATACTCACTCAAATCTAAATACTCACTTCAGTCTAAATACTCACTACAGTCTAAATATTCACTTCAGTCTAAATACTCACTTCAGTCTAAATACTCACTCAAATCTAAATACTCAATTCAGTCTAAATACTCACTTCAGTCTAAATACTCACTCAAATCTAAATACTCACTCAAATCTAAATACTCAATTCAGTCTAAATACTCATTTCAGTCTAAATACTCACTTCAGTCTAAATACTTACTCAAGTCTAAATACTCACTCAAATCTAAATACTCACTTCAGTCTAAATACTCACTACAGTCTAAATATTCACTTCAGTCTAAATACTCACTTCAGTCTAAATACTCACTCAAATCTAAATACTCAATTCAGTCTAAATACTCACTTCAGTCTAAATACTCACTCAAATCTAAATACTCACTTCAGTCTAAATACTTACTCAAGTCTAAATACTCACTCAAATCTAAATACTCACTTCAGTCTAAATACTCACTCAAATCTAAATACTCAATTCAGTCTAAATACTCACTTCAGTCTAAATACTCACTCAAATCTAAATACTCACTTCAGTCTAAATACTTACTCAAGTCTAAATACTCACTCAAATCTAAATACTCACTTCAGTCTAAATACTCATTCAAATCTAAATACTCACTCAAATCTAAATACTCACTTCAGTATAAATACTCACTACAATCTAAATACTCACTACAGTCTAAATACTCACTACAGTCTAAATACTCATCATCATCAGCAAGTACCGGACTACTGGCGTAGGTGATCATGTCTCTCCACAACTTTCGATCTCGGCAGTTCTTTATCATTTCTGTTGTTGACCTTCTGCCAAGCCATTCTGTTAAGCTGTCTGGTATTTTCTCTCTTTGATTCCCTCTATATCTTCGTCCCTTTTTCCAGTTGTTACAATATATTCCAGTTGTTCTCTTCTCATTACATGGCCAAAAAATGGTGATTGTTTCTTCCTAATATTGGAAATTAGCTCTTTATTTTGCTTTGACCTCCTTCAGAACATTTTCATTACTCTTCTTAGCTGTCCATGGTATTCTCAACATTCTTCTGTAAAACCACGTTTCTACAGACTCCAGTGTCTAAATACTCACTTCAGTCTAAATACTCACTTCAATCTAAATACTCACTCCAGGCTAAATACTCATTTCAGTCTAAATACTCACTACAGTCTAAATACTCACTTCAGTCTAAATACTCATTTCAGTCTAAATACTCATTTCAGTCCAAATACTCACTCCAGTCTAAATACTCACTTCAGTCTAAATACTCATTTCAGTCTAAACATTTCAGTCCAAATACTCACTCCAGTCTAAATACTTACTTTAGTCTAAATACTCACTCCAGGCTAAATACTCATTTCAGTCTAAATACTCACTCCTGTCTAAATACTCACTTCAGAGTATTTTTAATTAGAGTAATTCAGGGTAATTTTGTTGCCTATGTAATGATAAGGGAGCAGCTGGAATATATTGTGACAACTGGGAAAGTTGAGGGCCGAAGAGATGAAGGGAAACAAGGAGAAAATATACCAGACAGTTTAAGAAAATGGCTTGGCAGAAGGTCAACAACAGAAATGATAAACAACTGTCGAGATCGAAAGTTGTGGAGAGACATGGATACCTACACTAGCAGGCATGATACTTGATGATGATGATGATGATATAGATATAATATATGTTAGTACATGAACGAGTTTCAACAGGATACTGTTGATTGATCAAATTTATCTTTATATCTTTCATGAGACCATCTTTATATCCTATTTATTAGGGAACTATACTTTACCCGAATTATCATAACTGTCATGTGCGTGCAGCTGGTATAATCTGCAGGGAAAGGGAGTTTAGGGTGTCAACAGATATGTAACTAGTGCTCTAATCTTAATACTTACAAAAAGAGACACACACAAACATGCGCGCCGCAAGCACGCACTCACGCACATACACACATACTTACACTATAACCTAATTACTCAACTTCACACCTCACTTATGGTTATGGTTATGTAAGGCTCCGGTATCACTGCAAACGAATTAAAATCCATAATTGCTCAACCGCCCGTGCCAGTGGAATCATCCGAATTACATCTCCCAAACAAAGAAAGGTAGCTGTAGTCCCCATCATAGCAGTCTCAACTTCACTCCTCACTTCTAACTAAATACTCACTCTAAACACACAGATCGCTCAAAATGTAATCCGCAATCCAATACCGATGTTAACTTCTATTCTCGCATAAAGAAAAAAATCCTTTAACGCATCATCACATTCCCAATCTATTCATACTTGCAATCGATAGGATTTGACAATTATGGAATTTTGGAATAAATCGGGGTAACGATTTATTACAAAAGTGCTTTCTTAAAACCGATCAGTTTCTCTGTCAATCAATACTTGGCATGCGATTTGGCTTCCTTGACAGCTCTTCTGTGTGTTATGTTCAAGCGATTCCCAAAAAAAACAAACCAGGAGAACGTCCAAATGTCTAACAACACTCGGCTGAGGGGATTTCAGAAATTCCGTAAAATGTAAAATGAAACGATAGCCAACATAAGAAAACAAACGATAGCCAACATAAGAAAACAAACGATAGCCAACATAAGAAAGCGTTCTAAATTGCAGTGTTCAATCGATCCCTCACAAGTGACGTCACGATTATGTTTGAGAATCGCAGTAAAGTGGAGGCATGAGAGTGATGGTCGAAGGGGTAAACTTTAACCCTTAAAATCCGCCGGATATATTTTCATGTCTTAAACACGATGATCTGGCTTCAAATTAAGTAAAGAGCCCCCGTCACGCCAAGTGTTGTATAGGGAATATGGTGTTAGTGACCATAAATTTTACAGACCTTCAGCACATGATTTTTGTGGTAATGTATAAAAAAAAATCCGGTACTCATTTAAGGCTGGGTGAACCCGGAAGTCGTCGGTTGGGATCGAACCCTACCTCTTGTCCTTTGTAGTCCAGTTCACTAACCACTGAGCTATCGCGGCTCCATAAGGCTTCAAACTGAGAGCTAAATAATGTCATCAAGCTCCAACTTCTGCAGTTTTTTTTTCCACAGTTAAAACTTGTTAACGTGTAAATACAGTGAAAGTGATAATGTTGCACAAAAAGAAACTAAAAAGACACATTTAATGTGACAAAATAAACATCATCATCATCATCATCATCATCATCGACAGCCTCCCATTGCGGTCAAACGTCACAACAAGGCTTGCAGTGTGCCTTATATGTCCTTTTTCTCAAAGAGTTAATCATTTCCAGTAAAGGTTTCGATAACTGCTATCCTTGCCTCTCATATCAGTGTTCCTCTTGAGTGTCTCATGGAATTGGCTTATTTTTCTGTTCTTTTTTTGACGACTTTACTATTCTCATGTTATTTCATATTACAACAAGCCTGGCATAATTCCACATTCTTATTGTGATTGTAAGTATGATTATTTGATGCATGCCACTTCTCTTCTTTCTGCACTAACTTTTTTTCTATTCATTGTGATCTTTTCTAATAAAGTGATTTAGACGTTTATTTTCGAATGTGTTCCGTTTATTCTCTATTTCTATTATTGTGTTTCATATCTCGCTTCCATTAGTAAGTGTTGATAAACAATTCGATCAATAAAACTTCCGTTCAATATGGCGGATAGGCGGCAGGGACCATTGAGGCTCAGTCTGAAAAGTGTTCCTTGTTGCAGTTTCCGCATATTACAAGTTCGGCTTGTTTGCATGAACTACTGAGTTTAGTGCTCTGTGCACACTGTGAGCTGTGTTTTTAATTCGGATCGTGTTGCTATATTTCGATTGCTAACGATGAATGATGATACCGTATGACAGTATGAAAGGACAGTTTAGCTGCGTTCACTTTCGGTGCCGCTTTGTTTATGTCTTTTGGCGTGTGCTGTGATTGCTATGATAGGGAATGGAGCTGCCTTTCTTTGTTTGAGTCCTTCAATCAATGAGATGAGTTTTAATTCGGATGATTTCACTGGCACGGGCGGTTGAGAAATTATAGATTTTATTTCGTTTTGCCGTGACACCAGGGCCTTCGACTAACCATAAACAATTCGATCTGAGTATCCTAAGCTTTGTTTTTAATACTTAAATTTTCTTTTCCTTTTTCTATTTTCTTAAGATTTCTGAACGTAATTTATGTCTTCCCTATTCTGCTTCTGATTTCCACATTCTTTGATTATGCAACTTTGGTTTTATGCGATCTACTTTTTTCTTTCACCGATTTTTCGTCCTGAGTATTCTCCCCATGAGTAATTGGAAAGAGGAGGGGGGGGGGGAGTGATGGGTGGTCTAGTGGTAAGACGTCGATCATTGGACAAGAAGGTCATGGGTTGGAATCCTGTCACAAGGATGTAAATCTTTACTTTTAAAACGGTTCCTCGTGGCTTCCCCTCTCAGATATGTGAGTCGTGAGATTCAATGTTTAGAAAAAGGCGAAAAACAGGAGGTCTCGTGTGCCCTCTGCACACGTTAAATAAACCATGTCCGTTGAAATTCCAGAAGATTAGGTCAAGATGGCCATTGTTAGGGCGATATTGTTAAGCAATTAAAAATCTAACATCTATCATTTTCATATAGTAATGTTTTCCTCATGATTTAAAACAAGCTTTTAACCCTTTGCTTACTTTGTGGTTTCTCTGGCTAAACAATTAGACTATTTTATGATAGTAACTTTAATTGCTTCTCAATTTATAGTTTTTAATTGAAAAAAAAAATAGGTAAACATTATTATGCTTGATTGAAACCGCATAGCTATGTTAGCATTATTAACAGACTTAAACACTTTTAAAACACATTTAAAGAACTGGCTTATAAACACCTTTCTACAGAGGAAAGACTATGGCCACGTCAAAAGACATACCGACCTGGAAAGAATAATAATGAAAGGCATGATTCCAGGACGACGAAATAGGGGCAGACCAAGAAAAAGGCGGCTTCAAGACATCAAAGTGACCTTAATAGTAACAACAGATTAAGTGGGAGTTCTGGCTAGAGACAGATTCTTTAGACTGACTGGTGAACGTAAAGTTTATTTTAGTGGCGTATTTGAATGACAACTATTTGGACTTCTCGTTGTATAAGGTTTCGTCTTCTTTGTAGACCGTCTATATTTGTCCCCAAAGGAAGACTCTGTTATACTCGAAACGTTGGTTTTGTTAGTCCTTTGTTATCGTCAAAGCTGACAAACATTTTATTTGTATTCTTTTTTTGTTGTCTTTATAATGCGAATGTTGCTGACCTGATCATCTATATTTAAATGTGATAATTTTACTTTCTCTTCTACTTATTTCCTTTTTCATTTGCGTTACGGCAACTAAAGTAGGGATTATTTGACTGATTTTTTCGTCTTTTGTTAGTCACTTCAGCTAAGGCGTTTACGAGTGTTTTTTTTTAAATCTTTTCCTAAGACAATCTCTCGGTCTGTTGTTTTCGTCACATTTTGCAGACATCTGCCTGGATCGTTGCTGTTTCTTTGTTAAACATATACTATAGCACACATATTGCGCTGACTATCGGTATGTTCTATAATGTTTCTGTTTTTCTTTTGCTATTATTCCAAATACATGTATTCGTCACCAAATTATTGATTCCTCATGATGTTGGAAACATATTGTCTTCTTGTCCAACTTCATTCAAGGCAACTTGATTAATCTTTTGATCTTTCAAAGTCATTTTTAAAATTCTTCTTCAAGACCACTTACACGATACATATAAATAAATATTTTCTTTGCTGTTCCAATGTCCAGGATTTTCTTTCATAAGTCTGGACTGGCTCTAAACAACGCCATAGAACTCCTACTACATTGATAAAGGTTGGTGTATAATATAATTTTCAACCATTTAATGATTATTTTGCTGATGTATTTTACCTTACAGTCTGACCAGTAAGAATACAGAAGTAATGGTCATATGGAAGAAACAATCATCACCATCACGCAGCATAAAAATACTGCAATAGCTCAGTGGTTAGTGAACTGGACTACAAAGGACAAGAGGTCGGGTTCGTTCCTGACCGACGGCTTCAGGGTTCACCCAGCCTTAAATAGGTACCGGATTTTTTCTGGGAAAGTAAAGTGGTACGGGCGTAATACCGACCACATTATCCCAAGAATCATGTGCCGAAGGTCTGTAAAAATTATGGCCACTAACACCATATTCCCTATATGCCACTTGGCGTGACGGGGCTCTTTATTTTTTTTTTTTACTTAATTTGTATTTTCATAAGATCTTTGCCTCTCTTCGGCAGAAGTATCAATCAACTATGTAGCCAGTCTTTATAACCAAATAAAACTAGGAGAAATACCTCTATTATATGTACAATCTTACATATATCTGGGCAGTAATATAGATAAAGAGGGAGGAACAGAAAATGATACCAAAATAAGGATATCAAAAGCAAGAGGAGCTTTCATTGCACTGGGAAACATATGGAAATCCAAAGAAATTGGTTAAATACAAAAATAAAAAATTTCAACTCAAATGTTAAGGCGGTCCTATTATATGGCTGTGAAACATGGAGAAGAACAACATTGACAATCACGAAAATACAGACTTTCATTAATGGATGCTTACGCAGAATAAAAGGATGGAAATGGCAGGACAAAATCACTAACATTGAATTATGGAAATGTACCAGTCAGACACCAGTGGATAAAGAGATACAGCGAAGACGATGGCGCTGGATAGGACACACACTACGGAAGCCAACTGAGAGTATTACACAACAGGCAATTTTTTGGAATCCCAAGGGGAAAAGACAAAGAGGAAGATCAAGGAATTCTTGGAGAAGACAGATAGAAGCAGAGATGAAGATGATGGGGAAGACATGGAATGATCTTAAAAGAATGGCAAAAAACAGAACGACTTGGAAAGTGTTTGTTGAAGACCTATGCTCCACTGGGAGCTAAAAAGGTAAAAGGTAGATGTAGCCAGTCTTTAATGACAGTAGCGCTCACGATACTGCCGTCATAAATAGTTGCTATAGTACGTTTCAAAATGGTTTGTCCACGCTTGACTTCAAATATCTCCATAACCTTTACACACATAAACATGATTTGTTGCATTTGGTCTTATTTTTTCAATGTCCCACACATTTTCTAAACTGCAATATAGCAGATAGTGTCATTCACATGGAATGGCTAATTCCTTTGATCTTTTCGATAGATGTAGTTATTTTGTGGTTGAAGAAAATAGTTTACCGTAATTGAAGCAATTGCATTTTTAAGAAAAAGCGGAATGTCGTAAACTCAGTGACTCTTACCCCAAAAATATTGCAAAATTTATCTCTCTCTCTCTCTCTCTCTCTCTCTCTCTCTCTCTCTCTGCGATCAAGACTCAATCAGAGCAGACTCTCTCATGAAGTCAGCTGTCTGTTTAAGCGAATCGATTGCCCCATATAGTTTCTCTTCCAGGGAGGTGGGCGTGGACCACATTGCTCTTCTCAGGTCTGTGTACTGGGGGCAATCCTGTAGAACATGTTTTGTAGTCATATTGTCCAGTGTACAGTGGCACTTGTCTTTCAAACAGCGAGCAAAAATGTGTGGAGAAACTCCACAAATCAAAGGGAATTGCGTGAAAGATTAGCAAACGAAAAAGGTAAAAAATATAAAGGGGTAAACCACATAAAATAATGGTTTGTCTAGGAGGTAGTAAATTTATATACACTAAATAAGGAAAATTTAAAACATACGTTTTTAATTAGGAACAAAAATATATTCATGGGGCATTAGGATTAATTATTATGTCATGAGCAAAATGTGAACAATTTCGATCAAGCGGTTACAGAGATATTAATTATTAAATAGCCGCTAATCATTTTGAAACGGACTATAGTACCGCCAAACTCTCATCAGACTACTCGCTAATGTCCACACACCGAATGGATCGTGCATTGTTTCCATTCCACGTTTTACTGCGGCTTTGATCTCATCCGCTCTAACATAATCATTTCCCTCCATTCTTCATGTTTGTAAATGTGGTTTATTTCTTTCTTTCTTAAATATTGGCAGAATAATCGATTTTTGCATTTGAACAGTAATCGTACCAGTTGTCAAGCACACATAACACGGATAACAAATATTACTTAACTAGAGTTCGTGATTTCTCACAAACTGTAATCGATACTTAAGCACAGTACCAGAAACTAATCAGGCGAATACTAGGAGAAGTGTACGTGCAGTAAGGCTGGGATATCTGCCCGTGAAGCGGAAAGTAATGAGTTTGAATCTCTGCTCAGACAGACTTTTTTTCACAGAAGCATGCCATGCTACCAAATATCTGTCGGCAGAAGTATTAAAGCAGATGTCTGCTTAGCAGACAAATAATGATTTAGTAGCAGCAACGTGTAAAGAATTGGTAGAGGCTGGAGTACTAAAAGAGAGGGATAGGGAAATGATTTGTGGTCCTTAATTGTAAAAGGTTGTCGAGCGTCTTAATGAAGGCAGATATATCATCTCATGGTGTTCCCCTCACATTCACTGGCGTCACCACACCCCACTCCGTCCCCAGTTCATCGAAGAAGGTATTTAAAAAGAGGCAACACGAAGTATTGTTAGCATTGAAATGTGAGAATCATGTGGGAGTTTCCTGTTATCTTGTATACACATTCAGTTCAATACAGAGTTGTGTGTGCGTGTGTGCGCGCGCTTGTGTGCATGTGCGCGCGCGCGTGCATGTGTGTATTTGTGTGCGTGTGTTCGTATTCGTGTTCGCGCGCGTGTGTATATGTGTGTATGTGTGCGCGTGTGTGCGCGCACTTGTGTGTATGTGTACCCGCGCCTGTGTGTATGTGTGTGCGCGCGCGTGTGTGTATCTCTGTGTGTGCCTGTGTGTAAGGATGGGTGGTTGATTTATCTTATCAGTTCATTATATATTGTTATTGTGCAGCGAACCTGTTTGTTGACTAAACTCTTACTACTTCATTATTTCATTTTTTATGAGATCTCGTTTACCTTCCATTTTTGATCCGTTTTCTTTTGACCAGACCTAGTATTAGTATCTGGGAGTAAAGTAAAGTCTTGGTTAGTTAAGGTTTGGTGACCTCAACACTCATTCGGTAAGTTCCTCAGGCTCTGATTAAGTTTTTATATTCCCCGTGCTCTCTGTGTAATGTGTGCTTTCACAATTGTTGGGAATATTAACATTCTTATCAACATCATTATCAACATCATTATCATCATCAACATCATCATCATCATCATCATCATCATCATCATCATCATCATCATCATCATCATCATCATCATCTTCATCATCATTATCAACATTATCATCATCATTAACAACATCGTCATTATCATTATCATCATTATCGTCATTATCATCATTATCATCACTATTATTATCATCATCATTATCATCATTATCATTATCAACGTCATCATTATCATCATCATCATTATCATTATTATCATCATTATCATCAACATTACCATCATCATCATTATCATCATAATCACCATCATCATTATCATCATTATCATTATCAACATCATTATCAACATCATCATTATGATCATCATCATTATCATTATCAACATCATCATTATCATGATTATCATTATCAACACTATCGTTATCATTATCATCATTATCAATATTATCATTATCATCATCATAATTATCAACATTATCATTATCATCATCATTATCATCATCATTATCACCATCATCATCATTATCATGATCATGATCAACATCATCATTATCACTATCATCATCATTATCATCATCATCACCATTATCATTACTATCACCATCATAATTATCATCATTATCAACATCATCGTATCATCATCATCATCATTATCATCATCATTATCATTATCAGCGTTATCATTACCACCATCATTATCATCATCATCATCATTATCATCATTACTTCCATCATCATTATCATCATTATCATTATCAACATCATTTTCAGCATCCTCATTATCATCAGCGTTATCATTACCATCATCATCATCAGATGCTACTATCGCGCTGAAGACGATCATATCCTTCAAATGTTCCCGTCACTAACGTTCCTCATCAGCTTTATGTTGCTGTTTTCATAGAAACAACTCTAATTTGACTTTGGATTACATTAAAAAGAAAATAAACCGAGTGATGGAGGAGCAGAAAGGAAGATTATGTTCAAGTGGGAAAAAACAAATGTTGGAGGAACGGGAAGGGTAGTGACGTTAAATAACTGGGAACAAATCAACATTAATGTCATAATTACACATACTTTAAACAATAGCAAAAAAACAACACGTATAGTTTCCATTACGTTTCCATTCTTTCTGTCAGTGAAATATACCCAGAGCTGTAGAAATACCAGGAATGAATTGTTACCTTGATCATAATCAAAGATGAAGGATAATGGACAAGATTAACGAACAAACAGACAAAATCATGCAAACTAGTCCTAGATAAATTAAAAAATGAACACAGCACAAGAGAATGAATCAATATTGCAATAAAGAATAGATTTTGTTTTACAGAACGTAGAAGATCAATAAGAGGCTCTTCAAAATTTAATCCATGAAGCTGCAAAAGAAACCTTTGCAAAGAAAGGGATAACTAAAAGAATATATGGATGGCAAATGACATTTTGTTCATTTATCAAAAGAAGAGGAAACTATAAAATAAATGCAAACACATTTTGTTTTAAAGGAATGGGCTGAATTAAGATTCTAGAAGTCAAAATAAACCGACAAAATTAGCAATGTAAAAAGAATGCAGAAACAGCACCTAAGGCTTGAAAGTGATGTGTGGAAATCACAGCTGTTTATTTGTTCAAATTTGGTATTAAAGTGACATTTTAGTTACCACCTTCGACATTGTAATGCCTTTATGGATGAAGATGTCCGGAGCCTCATTATTAAAATTGATATCTTATTTAAGTGGCTTCAATCTGATACCGCACACAAAACGTTACATATTTGAGGTAAAGTTAATAAAGTTAATATTTATTTGTGAATGATATTTTAGTAGTCAATTCTCGTAACAAAATTATCACAGAATGGCAAAATCTGAGAGTTTCCGGGTCGCAATATCCAATACAAAAAGGTTTTAATGTATATTTTATCTCCATTAAAAAAAAAGCTAAAATATCCCCGTCTCGCCAAGTTGCGTATAGGGAATATGGTGTTAGTGACCATAAATTTTACAGACCTTCAGCACATGATTTTTGGGTTAATGTGGTCGGTATTACGCCCGTGCCGCTTTACTTTCCCAGAAAAAAAATCCGGTACCTATTAAAGGCTGGGTGAACCCGGAAGCCGTCGGTTGGGATCGAACCCTACCCCTTGTACTTTGTAGTCCAGTTCATTAACCACTGAGCTATCGCGGCTCCCTACTGTATCTTAATATTTGCAAAATATTCTATTCTATTCTATTCTATTCTATTCTATTCTATTCTATTCTATTCTATTCATGAAATCACTGCAGTCGAGAGATCCCCATATCTACTCCACCGACCGTCTCAGCATTTCTCGAAGCATAAGCAGACTTATACTGATTGTTCCTGTAAAGTGTTGATTATAGGTACATCTGCTTTTCCCACTAAGCACTCCGGATCGACCAGGTCCTTCTCCACCTTTGCACTCCACAGTCTCTTAATATATACATCATTGTCCCACCCATTCTCCTCCTCCTTTCTTAAGGAATGAAGAAAAAAATTTGGCAATGTCCACTTTTTGAGAATAAGGTTACACTTAGTCCAGTTGCCAGCGAACTTATCGGCTATTTCATTGCCATGTACACCAACGTGCCCTGGACATCCCGGTAATATGGCGCTTTGTTCGCAAGTTTTTACAGAAGACTAGCAGATAAGTGTGTTCAGTGATCTCCTCTTTTATTTGTTTGTTTTTATTGCTATTTGAAGGGATCATACGAATGTATCCCATCGTCGCTGAAAGGCAAATGAGAAAGGAAAGAGGAAGAAGAAGGTACGATTGTAAGTGTTTTCTATTCCATGGAAGTCACCCGGAATTGTCGCCTGTGCTGCATAGTTTTGGATGTATGGTGTTCGACGTCGTCCCCACCCAATATTAACAGCAAAAACACTCATTTTCAAAACAGAAAAGGGCCAATTTCGATATTTCCAGAAAGAACCCAATCGCAATGTTTTCGAAAGAGAAAAAGAGACTAATAACAGGATTTCAAAGAGAGACAAAGGCTAATATCAAGATTTTCAAAAGACAATAAAAAGACAAATATCAGGATTTTCAGAAGAGACAAAGACTAACATCAAGATTTTCCAAAAAGAAAAAAAGTATAATGTCTTTATTTTCAAAAGGGAGCCGCGATAGCTCAGTGGTTAGTGAACTGGACTACAAAGGACAAGAGGTAGGGTTCGATCCCAACCGACGGCTTCCGAGTTCACCCAGCCTTTAATGGGTACTGGAATTTTTCTGGGAAAGTAAAGCGGCAAGGGCGTAATACTGACCTCATTACCCCAAAAATCATGTGCCGAAGGTCTGTAAAATGTATGGTCACTAACACCATATTTCCCTATACGCCACTTGGCGTGACGGGGGTACTTTACTTTTACTTTATTTTCAAAGAATAATGGAATTAATCTCACTTTTTTCAGAACAAAAAGGAGCGAAAGCTCATTCATTCCTAAACATAAATACACTCTTTCATATTGAGTTATTTGTGAATTATCATCATTGCTGATGATTGATACTGATGATACAGTCTTAAAAGCTAAGAGGGAAAAGGAGTTACAAGAAATAATAGTCATTATAGTAAAGGAAAGCAAAAATAAGGGCATCAGCCGTAATAGTAAAGACAAACAAACAACAGAAGTAATGGTAGCTACAAAAAAAAAAAAAAAGGATTTCACTGCAATGCACAATAAAGACAAGTGGAACAATACTAAAATTGGTAAATTAATTTAGATATATGGGAACAATGTTAACCTGAGACAGTAGATGTACAACAGAGATAAGATGCAGAATCATCATCATCATGTACCATACCGGTTGGCGTAGGCGATCATGTCCTTCCACAATCTTCTATCTACAGTGCATCGTATCAGTTCTGTTGTTGACTGCTTTCAATGCCATGACACCAAACTATCTAGTATTTTCTCTCTTTGTCGCCCGCGATCTCTGTTTCCTTTTATTTCGCCAGTTGTAACCAAGTATTCCAACTTTCCTCTTCTCACGATGTGCCCGAAAAATGTTGATTGTTTATTTATGATGTCTTTCAGAGCTCCCTTTTTGTGTTGGCCTCTTTGAGAATTTCCTCATTTGTTTTTTTAGCTGTCCAGGGAACTTTCAACATTTTTCTGAGAAATCCCATGTCTGTGGCTTCTAATCGTCTTTTCATTTGTTTGTCTACTGTCCATGATTCGTTCCATAGGTCAGAATTGGTTCTATATAGCATCGTTGAACTCTCTTTCTCATTTCTATTGACATAGATTTGTTGCATAAGATATTTTTCATTTTCTGAAATGCTATTTTGGCATGAGATATTCTGCTTTTTATTTATGTGGTGCATCTTTCATCTGATGTTATTATTGTGCCTAAGTATTTGACGCGTTGCACTTGGTTCAGATTTGTCCTGTTTATTTGTATGCTGCATGATTGTGATGATTGTTTCTTCAATATAAATTTTCTTCTGTTTTGTTACTATTCAGATGAGACCAATTTTTTGGCTTTCTTTTACTCTTCTGTCTATTATTTCTTGCAGTATGAGATGCAGAATAGCTCAGGTAAAAGCAGGGTTTCCAAAAAAAAAGAGGAAAATACTGTGGAATCCATTTTTGACAATAGAAACAAGAAAAGAGTTCTTAAATGTTACGTAGGGCCAGACTTAATATATGGATGTGAATCATGGACAATAGGATAACAGACAAGAAAATCATAGGAGGCTGTAGAAATATGGTTTTACAGAAGAAAGTTGAGAAAATCATGGATAGCTAAGAAGAGAAATGAAAACGTTCTGAAAGAGGCAAAAGCAAAAAAGAGAGCTAATGTTCAATATTAGAAAAAAACAAGAATCATTTTTTTGGCCATGTATTGAGAAGGGAACAGCTGGAATATATTGTAACGACTGGGAAAATTGAAGGACGAAGAGATAGAGGGAAGCAAAGAACAATTATATCAGACAGCTTAAGAGAGTGGTTTGGCAGAAGGTCAACAGCATAAAAGATATATATCTGTCGAGATCAAAAGTTGTGGAGAGACATGATCACCTACGCCAGCAGACATGGTGCTTGATAGTCATCATCATCATTGCCTTCCGAACATGTCCATAAGTGCTCAGATCCGTTTCTCAACATGTCCCGCAGCGTCCAGCGACTGACGACTCCAGCTCTGGGCCGTTTGATAAGTCCTCTCTTGTGCAACTAAGCCGTCCGTTTCTGAATGTACCCATCTTTACTCCCATTTCCTTCATCCATAGGGGAGATGTGTGATCATGGTTTTAGAAGTCCTGTGCCTTTGCGGCATCTCAAAGGGCATCGCTGAATCTTCCTGGTCCATTGGTTGGCCGTCTTCAATGACAGCACTGCTAGCTAACAGACCCATTACCTGCACGCAGAGCCCCAACTCAATTTTTCTTATCATGCTCATCGAATCACTTAGTATACATTTGTGAACGTTTGTTTATTTTCTCCAACTAGCTTAATGCCCAGGTCACTGCCATCATCTCGTGCTACTCGTGTCATATCGTGCGGGCCACTGTCTTCTTTGACTATTCTGCCTCCTGAGCGCGCCCATGCACTTCTTCAGTGTCGTATTACAGATCCTTCTGTATCTTCCTCGTCGATTCGTCCAAAATGAGAGCGTTGTCCTACGCATCGACCACGACTGGATTCTGCTCCCTGCACTTCCGGTCAAGCTTGACAATACACGAGAATGTGCCATCTGAATGACGTAGACACCAATATCCACTCCTCGCCAGTGTTGAATTGATAAATCCAGATAGGAGCCAGTAGTTGGGTGTGATAAACACTCCAAGGTTTTATCACACTCCTCCACTTGCTCCTTGCTACCAGCTTTACCGCATCATTGCAATAATTTGCCTGTTCCCTAACTCCAGATACTGAGAACATCTCTTGCGCGCCCTACCTATGATCTGCTTCTTTTTAGCCTGTTACCTTTCCCTGCTTTTAGTGCAGTGGATACCCTTTATCTACACCTATCTTAATTAAGGTACGTAACTCTTTCGTTTCAATATATAGGGGGACTAACTTCCGTTATTGTTATAGCAGAATAAAACTGAATCTCATATTTTCCCATAAAATAAAAGCAGTTGAATTTTCATTTCTTCCTTTCCAAACAAAAAATAAAAAAATAAATAAAAAATAAAGGAGCTAAATGTCATTCCTTCTCTTTCCAAAACAGAAAAATAGAAGTTAATTTTTTGAAAGTCTTCAGACTGCCTTGAATGTTGTTACGTTTCTGCTGTTAAACATAAATAAAATGTGCATGTGAAAACAAAGATCGCGTAATCTTGCATGAGACAATGATCAATGGAAGAATTTACTGGACATGTGGAGAATTCAGGATGTCAAAGCAAAATAAGAAAATGAAAATAAAACGAAATGCATAAACAATTTTGATTGAACAGCACCCATTAGCAAAACTCTAAACCAACGATTTTTTAATCAAGAAATGCTGGGGTGAAAATGTCAGCCAATGGTTTGAGGTTTTAAATCAAACTTTACAATTTAAACACTTTTTTTTTTAAACGGAGTCAATAATATCGGACAACAAACAAGAATATCGTTCGAGCTCTCAGAAATGTGATTTTGCAGAAAAATATATTTTTTTGTGTGTTCGCCAGCTTTCATCTCTGGCGAAGTGTCTAGAGACCTGGAATTGAATTTTGTTTGTTAATTCGTTTTTCCCTGGCTGCCGTGTTCACATGGGTCCCTCGCTGCACAGGCAGATAACTCCGTCTTAGAAGGTACTCCTTCAAATGTTTTTTTTCCATCAATGAGTAATTGACGTTTCAAACCGGGCCTCGCTACTGAGACCAGGGGTGGTTGCCTTCAGAGAGAAATCCCAAATAAAAATCACAACTGGTGAAGCCAAGATTTGAACTCACAGCCTCTCTGTCTCGAGACCGCCGTCTTGCCTAGAGACCAACCAGTCCCATGCAAAAGAATATTGAGAAAAATAAGGACAGTTAAAAGAATAACGAAAAAGTTTTGAAAGAGGTTTAAACAAATTCATGGGTTTGAAAGCATTCTTACAACAAACATATATCATTCGGTTTAGACTCCCCTTCACGTATACACATGCAGAAAACATTCTTACAACAAACATATACCATTCGGTTTAGACTCGCCTTCAAGTATACACATACTCTCTCTCTCTCTCTCTCTCTCTGCGATCAGGACTCAATCAGAGTAGAATTCCATACTCTCACATGTAGTCAGCTGTCAGGTTAAGTGTGTTGATCGCCCCCACAGACAGAACATCACAATTAGAGCCTGCCAGATCCACTCTGATTGAACACCCGTTAAAACGTTGCACTGTGTTCTGCGCCAGGGCCCGGTGCATCCGATTTCAGCCAGGATTTTATTCAAGTTTGCTTTCCTTAGCCTTTGATTCTCCCCAATCTTCCTGCAAGGCAGCAGTTGCTCTTTTCTGTAGGAGGATTCTGCCCTTAGATGGTCGCCCTCCCAGGTTTACGAGCACCATCTGCCCGAGTCACTAGAGGTGACTAACACAGACATGCACACACAAAGATATGAGATGTGACTAACACAGACATGCACACAGCGATACGAGGCATGACTAACACTGACACACATCAAGATATATGACACATGACTAACATAAACATGGAGATATAAACATAAAGATATGAGATATGACTGACATAGACATGCACACACAAAGATATGACACATGTCTAACATAGACTTGCACACAAAGATATGAGATATGACCAACATAGACATGCACACACAAGGATATGAGATGTGACATACACAGACATGCACACACAAAGATATGAGATATGACTAACATAAACATGCACACAAAGATATGAGATGTGACTAACATAACCATGCACACACAAGGATATGAGATATGACATACACAGACACACACACACAAAGATATGTGATATGACTAACATAAACATGCACACAAAGATATGAGATATCACTAGCCCAAACTCAAAGATATGACACATGGCTAACACAGATACACACTAAGATATGAGATATGACTAAACACATTCACACATAAAGATATGAGACATGATTAACACGGACACACCAAGATATGAGATATGACTAACATGACACACACCAAGATATGAGCCATGGGTAGAGCGCACGCACGCACACACACACACACACACACACACACACACACACACACACACACACACACACACACACACACACACACACACACACACACACACGAGTGAGCCATGGCTAGCACAGAAACACATTAAGGTATCCATATGCTTTGGTTTGTTGTAGTCGGCAGACTCTTCTTAACGTGGGAATCATCGACATACGAGACGCAGGCCTAGATTAACTGTTCACAGGTTTCGTTCAAACAGTTGTCCGGAGATTTGAGAGTGCAGTCTGACCCGTAGAACGTTCCCTTGCATGTACAGTTCCCGGTTGACTGTTCATTGGTGTCGTTGTACGTTTCCTTGCACGTACAGTCTGTACTTTCCGGGTCACATATGATGTCACAGCCATCAGAACACGTCTGTTTGCACTGTAGCCCAAAATTACCAACGGGACAAGTGTCATTACAGGTGTAGCCAGGATGTTTACATTGTAGGCATTTTCCGGATTTTTCCTCACATAAAGGACAGACATTAAGACAAGACCCGGAGCAGTCATGTCCATAGATCCCATGTGAACAGTTGCCGTGACACGTACCGATGATGACGTTGCAGCCTTTGCAACACCCACTACACACTGCACAAAACGACCAAGAATTCCCGTACAAACAATAGGTGTCTTTAAATGTTTGCACCTCACACACCGTCAGTGCACTGTCGGCCTGCGAAATGGTCGGTGAGAACTTAATCTTAATGTGTGCCATTGTCGCTTGTGTGGTGACTACAATAGTGTTTACAGAAATATTTGGGTATGATATATCATTATACTGGAACACTACACCGCCACTGTCAGAACACACACAGAACACATTCTAAAATTAAAAGTAGGACTGATAGAGACAGCAACCAATGAGAAGTTTAAATGTATATTCATTGATGGCTATCAATACATGTGGCTGGAAATGCAGATACCGAGACGTTATAGTGGATTATGGACTACAATACACTAGCTTTTCCTTCATCATATTTGGTGGAAAATGGCTTCACTGCCATCGAGATCTATTAACTAAAAATGACAACTTCTATAAATTGCTAATCGCAGTGATTTCATGATCCTGTTGACAAAACTTATATCAAACATTGATAATTGATGGCAGCGCACTAGGTTCAATATTCTCATTAGGATTATTTCTAATGATATTCATAATTTGTATTTTAATATTATTCTTCGATATCTTTATTTTCTACATGTAATGCGAATGTTACTATCATCATCATGATGTGCCTTACCGGTTGGCGTAGGTGATCATGTCCTTCCACAATCTTCTATCTACAGTGCATCGTATCAGTTCTGTTGTTGACTGTTTTTCAAGCCATGACACCAAGCTATCCAGTATTTTTTCTCTTTGTCGTCCGCGATCTCTCTTTCCTTTTATTTTGCCAGTTGTAAGCGAGTATTCCAACTTTCCTCTTCTCATGATGTGCCCGAAAAATGTTTATTATTTCTTTCTGATGTTTTTAGGAGCTCCCTTTTTGTGATGGCCTCTTTGAGAATGTCCTCATTGGTCTTTTTAGCTGTCCAGGGAACTTTCAACATTCTTCTGAGAAATCCCATCTCTGTGGCCTCTAATCGTCTTTTCATTTGTTTGTCTACTGTCCATGATTCGCTTCCATAGGTCAAAATTGGTTCTATATAGCACCGATAGACTCTCTTTCTCACTTCTATTGACATAGATTTGTTGCATAAGATATTTTTCATTTTTTGAAGTGCTATGTTGGCCTGAGCTATTCTGCTTTTTAATTCTGTGGTGCATCTCCCATGTGATGTTATTATTGTGCCCAAGTATTTGAAACGTTGTACTTGTTTCAAATTTGTCTTGTTTATTTTTATGCTGCTTGATTGTGATGATTATTTCTTCGATATAATCATTACTACTGTTTTCTTACTATTCAGACTGAGACCTTTCTTGTTGCTTTCTTTTATATTATGTCCATCAATTCTTGTAGTTCATTCTCTGTCTCTGCTATTAAGACTGTGTCGTCCGCATATCGTAAATTATTTATGTTGCGACCGTTGACTTCAATTCCTTTTTTGTGTTCTATTCATTTCATAATATGTTCGCTGCAAAGTGAAACAAAATTGGCAACAGAACACAGCCTTGTCTAACTAATTGTTTATAAATTGAACTATGGTTAACTTAAAAAAGAAATTTGCGACTCCAAGATGTTTTATTTACATCTTTACTCTACTAGGACATCGGTACATAATAGAGTAGCAAATATGTCACTACATTTTACTGTTTATTCCCTTAAAGAAGGTATATTCCTAGTGGGAGTGGGGATGCGAGCGAAAAAAACGGAGATAGGTAAAAAAAAAAGAAGAAAGTTTTGGAAAGTTTAAGAGTATGACGTGGCAAGAAGTCATCAGCTTTTATAAACGATTAAAGGGCTATAACAATGTCGAGAGGCATGATCACCAATACCAGCAGGCTCGACTCATGAAGATAATGAAATATTAATCAGTGTAGTGACTGATGTCATTCAATTCCAATATACTTTTACTCAACATCTTTCAAGACTTAAAATAATATTAAATTGTTAGTATTATTTTTTTTAAATGAGGACACATTTTTTTTTATTTATGAAAAATTTACTTGGCAAAGGCGATCGTTGGGTCAAATGTTATTGCCAAGAAAAGAACAAAAAATGACAACGCTGTAGTCAAAAGAAGTTGGTCACTTTGAGCAACTGAAGACAGTTTGATCAATAACCAATTGCTGCTACTTTACACATCGTTGGTGAATTTAATTAATCTTTCATCGGAAGGAGAGAAGTGGTAACGTGATATGGAGCAGTATTGCCAGGTTGCACAACCTATGCGAACCATTTGTGTACAACTGAACGCTTCTTTTATTTTTCTCAGATGTTAATCCTAGGTTTAAGTTTTGCAATAGTTCTAATGTATGCCATAACTTCGGGCAAAAGAATGCATATAGGGGAGGATTTTATTTTGAAACTTGGCTAGTTAGATGGCAGCTAATTATTTGTGTGGTTAGATATCTAGCTAGTTGGGTGTATAGATAATTAGAAAAATTATTGGTTAGATAATTAGCTAATTCGTTGTTTGGATAATTAACAAATGCGCAAGATGTTTATACAAATTGCTAGTTTTTTTTGTGTGTGGTGGTTAGATAATTATCTATTATGTTTTGTGGCTAAATTTTTAACGAGCTGGTTATATGGTTAAAATATTGGCTAATTAGTTGAGTGAATGGATAATTAACCACTTATTTAAGTAAGTAAAAAAGAAGTAAAGTACCCCTCGTCACGCCAAGTGGCGTATAGGGTATAAGGTGCTAGTGACCATACATTTTACAGACCTTCGGCACATGATTTTTGGGGTAATGTGGTCGACATTGCGCCCGTGCCTCTTTACTTTCCCAAAAAAAAAGAATCCGGTACCCATTAAAGGCTGGGTGAAACGGAAACTTATTTGGGTGGTTAGGTAAATAGTGGATTAGTTAGATGGTCAGATACATAACTAAATAGTTAAGAGGTTACAAATCTAACTATTAGTAAGGTGGTAGATATATAACTAATTTGTTACATGAGATGGTTATTTAGTTTGCTAATTAGTTAGATGGTTATGTAACTAATTAGTTAGATGGTTATGTAACTAATTAGTTAGATGGTTATGTAACTAATTAGTTAGATGGTTATGTAACTAATTAGTTAGATTGTTATGTAGCTAATTAGTTAGATGGTTATGTAACTAATTAGTTAGATGGTTATGTAACTAATTAGTTAGATTGTTATGTAACTAATTAGTTAGATGGTTATGTAACTAATTAGTTAAATGGTTATGTAACTAGTTCGATGGCTATGTAACTAATTAGTTAGAATGGTTATGTAACTAGTTAGTTAGATGGTTATGTAACTAGTTAATTATATTGGTTATGTAACATAATTAGATGGTAAGAAAATAAGGCAAAGATTCAAGTGATTCGATAGTAAGTTAAATATTTTAAACCTAATGCGAAGGAAATAAGAGTTCATTATAATGAAATTACACGCGCGGGTGAAGACAGGAAGAAATCTAGAAAGAAATAAAAAGAGAGAAGATGAGAAAAAAAAATTGTAGAAGAAATTAATAGATAAAATGAGAAGAGGGTGACAGATATAAAGAGGTAGAAGAAAAAAGATGGCATGTCAACGTGACACAACGTTAAGAAAAATGATAAAATTTAGAGAAATAACACCCTAAAAAGTTGTACAAAATGATAACGATGTCACAATGAAAGAAGACCAAAAAAAAAAAAAAAAAGTGCTTCGTTCATGTAGCAAGAATGAAATCAGTCCTTCCGGCAACAATTAAGTGCTTACATCAGCCAAATGTGACTTTATGCCTGGTGAAGCAAAAAACTAAGATTTATAGACAAAATTAAATAAATCCTGCAGCGTAACAGGGTGACAACAGTTAGTACTTCTCTCTTGACCACGGACAGAAGAGTGTAGTATTTACACGTTTCATGAATCACGTGGATAGAATAAGTTAGTACATATTTAATTATCCTGAATCTTCAGGCGTTGAAATATAAACCATTTATAGATCAAAAGCTCAATCATTGAGTGCCGTCTCCGCATCGAGGGTTGGCTACCATGGAGCACAATGAGCTCTGTCTCTTGCTTTGATGGTGCAGATTATCATAGGCTAACTTTTCCATCTTTATATGTTACTTGTCCACGTTAGTCTTGGTCTACCTCTGCCTCTTTTACTAGTATTTTCCCTTCCAAGATTACTATTAGTAGGCTGTTGTGTCTTTTAACATGCCTCAAAATCGCACTTGTCTTGTTTAAATTGTATTTAGTAGTTTTCTTTTCCTTTTTAGTTTTTTTAAGACTTCATCGTTTGTCTTCTTTTCATCCAAATCTTCCTATTCGTCAATATATCCACATTTCAAAGGCTTAAATTTTCTGTTCTGTTTTCTTGTCTATGTCCATGTTAATGTCCATGTTTCTGCACCATACAGGAAAGTTGAGAAGATATAACATTTTGCTATTCCTAGTTTTAGCCCTGGGGAATGCGAACAAGAGCATGAAGGCTATTGCTGTGTCAGCCAAAATCGCATCATTTTAGCTCTGGTGAAACAGCGACATATCAACAATCCTAGAACAATCTGATGTTCAGACAGTAAGGATACTCATTTACACATCGAACACTCCTGACTCCCACGTAAGTCAACAGCATAGCGACAGTTTAGTCATTGAATATCAGAGGCGCGGACGAAAAGCGGTATGAAATAACATCATTTGAGCCACACCCGACGTTTGCAATACCGACAGTTCAAAGAAGTGGAGTTCCGAGCCCGACCTATCTTTATAACGTATTATCAGATACCGATCCACTACATCGTGCTGATTTACGCTATAACAAGAAGCAGCGTGTACGCGAGTGTATATAAAATGCCGTTTCAAATACAAGTGATTTTAGATTGCTTCCACTACCGAAGAGGACATCAGTGTGCTGGGTTAAAGCCAAAGCAAGTAGTTTACGACACGGTATAGACCGTAGATTCAACTAGAAGTGTAGCGCAGAATAAGTGTAGTTATTTTATGACAGATATATTGTAAAATTTAGAGCACGATTGGAGCAGGAGGTCGACGCCTGGGAATCATGACCCAGGTGGATCCACCTCCCTTAGAGTGCCATGAAGCTAAAGGGTTACATTTGCTCGACGTGGGGGTTTCCTTCTGATGATCAGATTGTCTCCTGCTGCGAAACTCTATATAAAGAGTTTCCTATTACTGTATCGATTAACCTGACTGAAAAAAATATGAGATGAAGACAGACAACATGTGCTGACTTACTTGACTGAAGAACATGAGGTGGACACTTCTCCAAACACTGCTTTCAGGGCACTGCCGTATATAAGGCACCAAGAACTTGAAAGTAATATGCTCCAGCAGCAGCACAAGAGCCCCCACTCCAAATCCAACACACAACATAACGAAGAGCCCTAGGGATACAAATGGCAGGAAGAAAGAACGATTATAAATAAGAATGAAAGTAAAGTAAAGTACCCCCGTCACGCCAAGTGGCGTATAGGGAAACATGGTGTTAGTGATCATAAATTTTACAGACCTTCAGCACATGATTTTTGGGGTAATGTGGTCAGTATTACGCCCGTGCTGCTTTACTTTCCCAGAAAAAAATCCGGTACCCATTTAAGGCTGGGTGAACCCGGAAGCCGTCGGTTGGGATCGAACCCTACCCCTTGTCCGTGGTAGTCCAGTTCACTAACCACGCTATCGCGGCTCCCAAATAAGAATGAAATAAACTAAATTTGTGATTTTTAATGATACTTCGCTTATTTTTAAAGCACTTTTTCATTATCATTGTCATTATCACTGTCATTATCATTGTCATTATCATTGTCATTGTCTTCTCTCTCTCTCTCTCTCTCTCTCTCTCTGTTGTCTTCATTTTTAAAGTCTCTACTTTTCTTATTTTCAGCGCTCTTTTTTAACCTTATTAAAAATGTTCATGCTACTGTTCTTATTTTTGTCTTATTCTCTTTTTCATTATCTTCATCTTTTATCTATTATTTGATCTTAAGTTGCTCTTTATCTGCGTCTATTTTTAAGCATTTATCATAGTTTAGTTCAAAGACAGTATTGATCACCACGACATCAGGTAAACTGTCTATCTTGGCTGATGCTAACCATAAGGATCCTCTACGTTTATCTTAAGTCTGGAGTCACAGTTGTTTGTTTGAAAGTAATAGTGTCATTTTAGCCCAATCCTATAAATTTTGCAATATTTTTGCGGAAAGAGTCACTGAGTTCACGACTTTCCGCTTATTGTTAAAAAAATGATAATTGTATAATGATAATGGATAAGTTTCACTTTGTAACACTACAGAAGAATGTGATTTTTTGGGACAGTTAATGTCTGTGTTAGTGGTAGTTTAGTATCACCACCGTATTTATCGTAATTATCATCGTCATCATCATCACTTTCATCATCGTCATCATCTTCTTCTTCATCATCATCATCATCAAATAACAGTTCAAACATTGACACAAATTAGCACTTTCTAGTTTAATTTTTTTTTAAATCACAGTATCATTACAATGGAAGACATATTAAGTAATGAATTTGAATAACCCATAGACGACTTATAGAGGCTATATAGTGTTACCAACAAGCTACCGAACACTCACCATTTATTTATTTGTTTACTACTAGTGAGGATATGTTCACGCGAAATTATTGAGAAATGTCGTGTTGGGTAGCGAGTGGGATAAACTGCATTTCTGAAGACAGCAATACAAGTAAATAAAGTAAAGCGCGTCCGTAGTAGACATTCATCAGTACTGTTGTCAGTGCTACGATCACACTCATCAGATCTTCAAAAATGAATCTTTGTCGTGATTTACAAAAAGCAGTGATGTCTGCATCTTTCGCCCACACACTACATCTTACTTAATCTTGACATGTCTTGAGTGCTTCTTCCTCTGCCTTTACACCATTGACGTTAATATTAATGAGTTCGAAGAAAGTATGTGAAGGGAGCCTCGATAGCTCAGTGCTTAGTGAACTGTACTACACAAGACAAAAGGGTAGGGTTCGATCCAAATCGACGACTTCCGGTTCACCAGCCTTTAATCGGTACCTGAATTTTTTTTGGTAAAGTAAAGAGGAACGGGCGTAATACCGACCACATTACCCCAAAAATCATGTGCCGAAGGTCTGTAAAAATGTATGGTCACTAACGCCATATTTCCTATACGCCACTTGGCGTAGCGGGGGTACTTTACTTTTAAGGTTGGTGATATCTCCATACAGCTTGTCCCGGTGATGACTACAAGAGACTTCTTAGTGTTGGCCACTTGTTCTTGTCATTTCTCTCTGTGCCTTGACTCCAGAACACAGAAGAATGTGACCACCAGTAGCATTGGATGGACCGTTTCGAGGCAGGGGGACGGCACCCTCGCCGCCCAGCGACACTGCACGGAATGAGCACCATATCGTTTTATTTTAGACTGTGACGCCTGCAAGGTGAGAATTTACGTTGTGTTGTTATGTTAGGCATGTAGCCCAGTGCATCCGACTTCACTATGTTTGTGTCTCTCTTTTCCTGGTCCCAACCCTTTGTCCTTTTCCGCTTTGATGATCTATTAGTAGCATTGCTACCACTAGAACAGCTCTTGAAAAATATATGCACACAGGCTCATCTACTACTTTGTGGTGGGGACACGTCTGACGAACAAATTTGTATAGATGCACTATTGGTAAGGTTTAAGGCGACAAAATTGTGCATCCTGTATACAATGTATGGCCGTACAACAGAAATTAGTACTCAGATCTGTATGATTACATAGAAACATTCATCTGAGTACAAAGCACGAGTTCCATAGTACCATTATGGGTTCCCATATAGTTGCATACAAAATTAGACTGATAAGCAGATAGGCGGGATAGAAATGTCTACATAAAAAAGGACGAACGAACATGTGGGCGAGCGGGTGGACAGGCAGATATATCGACAGAAAGACAGAGTAGGCAGACAGGTAGACAGACTGACAAACAGACAGACAGACAGGGTGGCAGGCAGAGAACAAGACAGATAGATATATAGGCAAATAGGTAGATAGATAGATAGACAGACAGACAGACAGACAGACAGACAGACATATAGATAGATAGATAGATAGATAGATAGATAGATAGATAGATAGATAGATAGATAGATAGATAGATAGATAGATAGATAGATAGATAGATAGATAGATAGATAGATAGATAGATAGATAGATAGATAGATAGATAGATTAAATCGATAGTCACGCTATATAAAGGAACAAGCCAGAACGTAGAACCACGCCAAAGCCAGAAGCGACAGGTAATTAGAACTTCATAATGGTTTGCTCGGGCGCAAAGAAATGCTTTTATCGCCACCCAAACAGGAAAGACTAAGAAATTGAAAGATTTTAGCAAGCCTTTGATGGAAACAGCCAATCACTTTGGGAAAAGCGTTAATGAAAACAGGAGAAAAAGACAAAATCACGTACACATGATTGAGTATTTTGATAAATACAGACACGTCTTGACGTTTATTTGTTGCTGCACGTCCCGTTTCATCCACTTTTTTTTAGTGAAGTGTCGTTGAGCGATGGAGCTTTATTTCCGGAGTCATGAGTGTTTTTTTTAGTTGTGTTAGTCAATGTGTCCCTCGTTAATTCCGGGTACGGTGTGGTCCATTGTTTCCCGCATTTCAATTCGCGAAAGTTATGTTTAGCATCACTTGAAAACACCGATTTCTTAGATATAAAAAAAATTAAAGAGCCCCGTCACGTCAAGTAGCTTATAGTGAATATGGTGTTGGTGACCATCATTTTTACAGACCTTCAGCACATGATTTTAGGGGTAATGAGGTCGGTGTTACGCCCATGCCGCTTTACTTTCCCAGAGAACAATCCGGTACCAATTTAAAGCTTCGTGTACCCGGAGGCCGTCGATCAGGATCGAACTCGATCTCTTGTTTTTTGTAGTCCAGTTCACTAACCACAGAGCTATCGCGGTTATTTTTTGGAAAGGCCGTGAGTTTATTGAGAGGGAGTGCAGTCACCACGCTATGGGAACGTAAAAAAAAAATTAGTTTTTAATTCGTCATCAGTAATTGCCATCTCTAAAACAAATGACATGGAAAGTCATCTGCTTTATCTCTTTGTTTGATGGTACACTCCAAGACGTTCCAATCCACCTCTTAATATTATCAATTCATTACAAAATGTGTATGTTTTTTATGGACATAAGCATAAATATAAAACATATAGAATATTAGAAATACTATACGGGGCTGCGATAAAAGCTGCAGTGAACAAGTTTGATTTATTTTAGAAAGTATTTGCACATCTTATTGATCATTATATATGTTTCTCTAATTGTACCCGATGAAGGTTTTTGCCGAAGCGTCGTTTTTTGTCTCGTCTATCTAATAATTTATCTGCTAGATACAATTTAATATTTCACGGTTTTTTTTCTGGACTTATCTTTCATGACGTTCGCTATTTGTTATGTACGTTTATATGCCCAAAATATTGTATTTTTCTTGCCCAAATTATATTCATTCATTTTTCTCAATTTTGGGGGCCTCGGTATTCTAGTTGGGAAAACCACTCGACTGGGCTTTCGACGTTCGGACAACCCGTGTTCGATTCCCGCTGGAAGCAGTGAGAGTTGTACTCGTGGTTTGAATAAAACAAAATACCCCCACGGCGACCCAGCTGTTGGCAGAAATGGGTACCAGGGTATTACCCTGGGAAGGTGAGGAATGTCGCCTCGCATTGTGAATTTCGATGCTTGAAGCGACACTATCCAGAAGTCTCCGAACACTTCTAGATAGGCGGCCGAGCACATATGGGTGGAAACTCGCGTGCTAAAACGCCGGTTCAAGTCTCGTACTTTACCTTTTACTTTACCTTTCTGTATTGGTTTTCTACTCCATCGGAACAACATGTCCCATTCTTTGATAAATTCACATATGTAGCATCTTATTTTCTCTTCTCATATTTCATCCATAGTCCATGTTTTCGAATCATATATCGGTGTTGAACATTCATAAATGTGGAAGGGGAATACTTCAAAAGGAGGAGATATGGCGACTTGCAGGAAACTAGCGACGCAACATGTACGACCTTACTTAACGTCCCTTTAAGGGCGACGATAAGAAGGAGTAATCTTCGGGTAACCACTGAAAAAAATAATATAAAAACCATTTAATTATTCCTGGTTCTAGATTTAGTGATATTGTCAAAAAATATATACAATTTAGCTATTCTTGGCTCTAGATTTAGTGGCATTGTCACAACAAACAACATACCATTTAACTATTATTGGTTCTAGATTTAGTGGTATTGTCACAAAATACATACCATTTAGCTATTATTGGTTCTGTTCGTCAGAAAGGGAAAGTTGCAAACCTGAAAAACTCTGATTTGTCCAAACTCAGCGTGGATTATCCACTCGTACACAGACAACACTGACGTTACTGACGTTGTCTGTCGCAGGAAATTACGTATGGGGAAAATTGGAGATGGCGGTCGGGAGATATGTGACGATCGTGACGTGCGCGCAAGACAACTATGTATCATTTATTCTTTCAGTAACAACTACGACTTCTTGTTCGATGATGATGCTGCACATGTGTGTGGCTGTCACGTGTACCCCTTTGACCCCACCATGATCAAGTTCGCGGACAAAGTTGAAAGTTCAAGGTTGGTTCACTTATACAAAATTGGACTTTCAGAAACAGCAGGAAGTAAAAACGGTTGGAAGTTAAACACTCTGGGTGGTATACGAGCAATGTTGGGACACCAGAACAAGACAATCGACGGTTGGAAGCTAAACACTCTGGGTGGTATACGAGCAATGTTGGGACACCAGAACAAGACAATCGACGGTTGGAAGCTAAACACTCTGGGTGGTATACGAGCAATGTTGGGACACCAGAACAAGACAATCGACGGTTGGAAGCTAAACACTCTGGGTGGTATACGAGCAATGTTGGGACACCAGAACAAGACAATCGACGTACTTAAAACGGATATTAAAAGCGCAGAATGGTCGTGTCTTTGAGATGTGCAAATCTGGCCAACTGAATGGAGTTGAGCAGCTGATGGTTTGAGTATCACGTGACTGATGTGTCGCTACAGTATCCATTACCAAAACTTCAAGCATTGCAGTCCATTGAGAAAGATGGATTTAAAGGATATTACGTACATAAAAATCCCGAGTGTACTAAAATGATCGAAGGGTTTCTAATCATAAGAAGTAAATGTTACGAAGTCCATTATATACTCAGATAACTTCGTTAACGATTATTTGCTTATATTAACATGTGTTACTATTATTTATTTATTTTTTTAAATAATTAATTCTTTAATTCTTTCAGCACGGAAAGGTTATAATCAGTTTAGCGGTGGAGATTTCGGAAATAAAAAATATTTCATGTCTTGAAATATTAATCTACATATTTATCTACCACATACCATATTATATATGAATGTTTGGATGATTGAACAGGGAATTAAATTTCACCAATGGACTTCCGTTGTAAAGATGGTGGATTTAGGTCACGTTCTCTCGATCGCTGCAGAAAGTGCATTCGGGATCTGATTAATTTCGGTTCTCCGTTGCACTTTTTTGCGTTAAAGTATAAATGATGATCTACTTATTACACCTCTGCCACTAAAGCGAAGTTGTACGCCGGCAACAGTCCATTTTTGACAAATCAAGTGTTGTAAATGCTACCTTCCAACGTTTAGACTTGATCTGCGCTTTGCGTCATATTGGTGCTGTTCATGACCGTTGTTGGATTTCCTTGACGCAAGTTATTTCCATGTTACTTATTAATGTGAAGTACTTCGTCAGCCACAGTTTTATCTCTTTAGGAAATTTGCACCGTGTTTTGTTCGTAGTTAGCTTCTTTCACTAGAGTAATTAGGAATCTAAAGGGAGCGGAATTGTGTGTACGACATTTTTGTGTGCTACGTCATCGTAATGGCTCATCATACAGCCCTTGACCGGCCGTACGATAATCTTACGGTCTGTTGTTTGATGTGCGACGGGGATAATCTGACGACTAACTGTGTGTCTAAATGTTCGGAATTAGAGTCAACAACGATGGCCCAACATCATCAAGCGCTATAAAAAAAAAATTTCAAACACGACGATTATCATTTTCAAGGGACTTTAGCTTCCGGTATATTTTGGATAGGCGACGGGAACAATTGAAGGCTATGCATGAAAGGTGTTCCTTGTTGCAGTTTCCTCATGTTCCGGGTCCGGCTTGTTGCGGGAGCTGCTGGGTTGGGTGCTCTGTGCACACCGTGAGCTGTGTGTCTCGTCCGTTTTGATCGTGTTTCGATGTTCCAATTGTTTACGGTGAATGGTGATATCGTATGACATGGAACAGTTGGCTGTGTTCACTTTCTGCGCGATTTCTCCTTATGTCTTTTGGCGTGTGCTGAGACTGCTACGATGGGGACTACAGTTAACTTTCCTTGTTTGGGAGATGAGATATTAATTCGGATGATTGTGCTGGCACGGGCGGTTGAGCAATTGTGGATTTTAATTCATTTGCAGTGATACCGGGCCTTCCATAACCAAATAACCAGATCTTTGCGTGTGTCTGTGTTTAGTTATATCTCATATCTTAGTGTGTTTCTGTATTAGTAATGGGTTATATCTGTGTGCGTGGATGTCTGTGTTAGTCATATCTCATATCTTTGTGTGCATGTCTATGTTAGTTATATCTCATATCTTTGTGTGCATGTCTATGTTAGTCACATCTCATACCTTTGTGTGTGCATGTCTATGTTAGTCATGTCTCATATATTTGTGTGTATGTCTATGTTAGTCACATCTCCTATCTTTGTGAGTGCATGTTTATGTTAGTCATGTCTCATATCTTTGTGTTTGTGTGTGTGTCTGTGTTAGTCATATCTCACATTTTGGTGTGTGTCAGTGTTAGTCATACCTTATATCGTTGTGTGCATGTCAGTGTTAGTTACCTCTAGTGACTCGGGCAGATGGTATTCGTAAACCTGGGAGGGCCGACCATCTAAGGGCAGAATCCCCCAACAATCAAAGGCTAAGGAAAGCCAACCTGAATAAAATGCTGGCTGAAATTGGATGCACTGGGCCACTGGCGCAGAACACAGTGCAACGTTTTAACAGGTATTCAATCAAAGTGGATCTAACAGACTCTAATTATGATGTTCTGTCTGTGGGGTCGATCAATTCACTTAAACAGACAGCTGTCTTCATGTGAGAGTCTGGAATCCTACTCTGATTGAGTCCTGATCGCTGAGAGAGAGAGAGAGAGAGAGAAAGAGAGAGAGATAGGTAGAGAGATTTAGTGGTATTGTCACAAAACACATACCATTTAGCTATTACTGGTTCTAAATTTAGTGGTATTGTCATAAAATACATACCATTTAGCTATTCCTGATTCTAGATTGTGTGATATTGTCACAACAAAGATACATTTGTTTAAACTCCACTTGGCTCTAGATTGAGTGGTGTTGTCTCAAAAGACATACCGTTTAACTATTCCTGGTTCTAGATTTGGTGGTACTGTTACAACAGACATACCATTTAGATATTCCTGGTTCTAGATTTAACGGTTTTGTCACAACAGGCATACAATTTAACTGTTCTTGATTCTAGATTTAACGGTATTGTCACAACAGACATACCTTTTACAATTCTTGATCCCTAATTGTGTGGTATTGTCATTCTTACTTTTCTCATCGTTTCCATTTCACAATTTTTTTTAACTTGAGCTGTCACAACAATTTCTTTCACTTGAGCTGTCACAACAATTTATTTCACTTGACCTGTCACAACAATGCCTTTGACTTATGATGTCTTAACAATTTCTTTCAACTGAACTGGTACAATTTCAAGAGTTTCTTACTGACATTTGCAGTCTAAATTATCTAGAATACGTATGGTGTGTATGACAAGATCGTTCACCGCCAAAAGTAATCAAAACAACAAGTAACAATGGAAAAATATCCACATAGAAATTGTATATTAAAGACTGTGTTGGGCCAAATGGTGCAGATATCGAGCTCTGCCGTAAAATGGCGACACAATGCACTAACGTCCACATAACGGTGCAGAAGGTGTAACTTTATCGATTGGTTCTTTGGTTATGGAAGGCCCCGGTATCGCTGTAAACGAATTAAAATCCATAATGGCTCAACCGCCGGGGGAATCATCCGAATTACTAACTCATCTCTCAAACAAAGATAGGTAGCTGTAGTCCCCATCATAGAAGTCTCAGCACATGTCAAAAGACATAAGGCGAAACCGCACAGAAAGTGAACACAGCCAATTGTTCCCTGTCATACGATATCATCATTCATCGTAAACAATTGGAATATCGAAACATGATAAAAACGGATGAAACACACAACTCACGGTGTGCACAGAGCACCTAACTCAGTAGCTCCTGCAACAAGCCGGACTTGGAATATGAGGAAGCTGCAACAAGGAACACTTTTCAGACATAGTCTTCAATGGTTCCTGCCGCCTATCACCATATTGACCGGAAGTTCACGTCCTCTTGAAAATGATGATCGTCATATTTTTAAAATGTATAGCGCTTGATGATTTTAGGACATAGTTTTTGACTCCAATTCCGAACATATAAAACACAGTTCGTCGTCAAATTATCCCCGTCGCACCTCAAACAACAAACCATAAGATTAGCGTATGGCCGGTCTAGGGATATACGATGAACCATTATGATGATGTAGCACACAAAACAATGGCTGCACCCATAGATTCATGATTACTCTAGTGAATGCAGCCTACAACGAACGAAACACGGTGCAAATTCCCCCTCTTCTGTTTCTTCGGTTACATTTACTTTTCTGTGCCATATTTGTCCTCAGTTGTTGTGACAAACTTCCAGTTCTATGTTCCACTATATCGATATAAGAGTGAACTAAATAAAACAAGGTTTCGACTAGGCTTCATCAGTAGACAGAAGCAATGACCGAAATATACAGGATTACCAGAATAGTTATAGTTGTGAAACATGGAGAACAACAACGACAATCATGCAGATATAAACGTTTATTAATTGAGGACGCTTGTGTAGAATATAAGGATGGAAATGGCAGGACAAAATCACTAACGTAAATTATGGGAAAGTACTAGTCAAATACAGTAGAAAAAGATATATGGCACAGACGATGGCGCTGGATGGGAGACACAGCGGAAGCCAACTGAGAATATTACACCGAGAATCCCTTTTTTGGAATCACCGGGATGGTGGAGACAAAGAGGAAGACCAAAATATACAGGTGGAGGTAGAGATGAAGAGGTTCGGGAAGAGAGGGAACGATCTTAAAAGATTGGCAAGCAAAAGAACAGCCAAGAAAGTGTTTGTTGAAGACCTATGGTTCACAGGGAGCTGAAAGGAAGTAGATGAAGAAGTAGAAGAAGATGAAGATGAAGAAGAAGATGAAGATGAAGATGAGGGTGAAGAAGAAGACACGAACAAACGAAGGACGACCATGGATTAGTGGCGATGTAGTCCTCATCTCAACATATATCTATAGCTGAGAGTTGGTTAGAACTACCACCATCTACAATAGTGCATATAGAAAAAATATAGAGGGCTGTGGTTAGAATATAACATTATTCCTCAATGTTCTGCTGGTTTTTTTTTTGTTTTTGCATCTCATTACATATTTATCATTTTATCATAACTTGGGGAGCATAAGCACTTGCAACCTGCGGTCGCAATAGCAGGGTCGGCGCACCTCAGCTGACGAAGACCTAGCAATTAGACCTCCCTCGGTAACAGTCTGTGTCAAAACAGGCTGGCTGACAGAAGCTAGGCTCGCAGTGTTCCCTGTATAGTGGCTGTTACTGAAGACATAGTAATGCAGTATTTTGCGGTGGACTACTAGTTTCCCATTAGTGTCTCGGATTGACGAACTCAAGAGAACGTCAAGAAAACCATTATAACCCGCCACATCAATGAGTCAAAGGGCACACTGACCACATCCATTCATGGCATTACATCAACAATTGTATCACAGCTTAGAATTAAAAACATTAAGTAAGAAGAACAAATAAACAAACTGTACTTTTCTTTGTAAAGAATTATGACATCACAGTCTGGCCGTATTCCGATAGGGTAGTGAGTCAGCATGATAAGATTAAAATTGAAGCGTCACTTATTATTAATAGATTACATTTAGAATATATGAATTTAGATTTATAATAACCCTTCTTTGTGTTATCTTTATCCTTGAAGTCTGAAAGCATTTTAGTGTAGTTGTGTGTGTGTAATTTTACCGATAAATTATCATCATCATCAAGTACCGAGCCTGCTGGCGTAGGTGATCATGTCTCTCCACAACTTTCGATCTGGACAGTTATTTATAATTTCTGTTGTTGACTTTCTGCCAAGCCATTCTCATAAGCTGTCTGGTATTTTTTTTCTCTTTGCTTCCCTCTATCTCTTCGTCCCTCAATTTCTACAGTTGTTACACTATAATTATATATATTATAATTATAAATATAAAACACAGTTTAACGCCCTGAGACAGAGATAGGTACTTGACTAACTAAACTGGGGAAAAGTAACGACAGAGAGGTAAAGCACTGGCCACCTCGCCTACGCATGATGTGGCCAAGTTAGGTGAAATATTAATTCACTCATTCAATCTATCTATTGACCTTTCGAGCCGTAGCCGGCTCTTAGGGCATAGACCCAGATGCTATTTCTCTTATTAAAATTTTTATTCTAGCAGTTTTGAATCCTTGTAAAGATCTTTTATCAAATCTCTCCATTTGTCTCTGTTCTGTGCAAACAACTCTACCTCATTGAGGGAGCGGATTCCTGCTGTTCTTGCCTCTCTGATTAATGTTCTTCTCAGTGTCTCTCAGGGTCGTCCTATTTTCCTCTTACCTGGTGTTTCCCACATGAGGGCTTGCTTTGTTATTCGGTTATTATCTCTCCTCATCACATGTCCAACATAGACCATCGTCTTTTCTTGATGACTGAAGATATTAGTAGTTGATTGGCGATTTCTCTAATTTCCTCCTTAGGCATTTATTTTTGAATGCGTTCAACTTCGTTTCTAAATCTCTTGTTGTTTTCCAGCTCACATGCATACATAAGGGTTGATAGTACGCTTGATTTGAATAGTTTAAATTTTGTGTTTATGCTGATGAGTTTTGATTTCCACAACTTTTCAAGGTTTCTGAAAGACATTCCTGCTTTAGCTATTCTGATTCTAATTTCTTTGCTTGTATCCCCTTCCCGATCAATGTGACTTCCAAGATAGATAAAGTGATCGATCTCTTCCACTGGTTTGTTTTCTTTGTATATTCTTTTATCTGTTGGCATTAAGTTTTTCATGACTTTAGTCTTTTCATGATTGATCTCAAGCCCAGTTTAATCACTCATTATCACATGGATATATCACAGATCGTTACTTGTTCACTTTGTCTTCTCTCGTTACTTGTTAACTTTGTCTACTCTCGTTACTTGTTCACTTTGTCTGCTCTCGTTACTTGTTAACTTTGTCTACTCTCGTTACTTGTTCACTTTGTCCACTCTCGTTACTTGTTCACTTTGTTTACTCACGTTACTTGTTCACTTTGTTTACTCTCGTTACTTAACGTTAAAGATATAAATACAGATAGAGACATCAACAAAATAGTTGATGAATTCAGTAGACTAATAATACAAGCTGCCAGTGAAACAATACCTAGAGGGGCACGGAAACACTACAAACCATACTGGAGTAGTGAACTAGAGGAACTGCACAATGACATGGAAACATCTCGAAAGCAAGCAGAAAATAACCCTTGCCAAGAACACCACAACAACTACCAGCATGCTAAAGCCAAATTTCAACAGGCTAAACTACAAGCCAGACGGAGAAGCTGGAAAGAGAAAACAGAGTCCTTGAATCTTGAACGAGACACAAGAAAAGTGTGGAAGCTTGTAAAACAACTGAATGATGAGGGTACAGAAGGAACACCAAAATTACACTGAAGAAGGATGGAAACATTCTAACAGGTAAACATGCAGCAAATTACTTTGCAGACTCCTTTGCAAATGACAATAATATTGAAATTAGCCTAGAAAAACGACAAGAGACCCGTCTAAAACAACAAAATGCAAGACAAGAAGAGACCACACATGAAGTCATGGAAACACCCATTACACAAAGAGAGCTAGAGCTGGCAATATCCAAATTAAAAATGAAAAAGTCACCAGGCAATGATGGAGTGTCCAATGAAATGATTAAGAACTTGGGAACTGCAGCTAAAGCAAAACTACTGCAGATCTACAACATTTGCTGGATCACAGGTAGAGTGCCACAGGCATGGAGAGAAGCAATTATGATACCATTACTAAAGCCAGGAAAAGATAGTTCAATGACATCCAGCTATAGACCAATCAGCCTTACAAGCTGTTTGTGTAAAACAATGGAACGTATAATCAATCTCAGACTGCAGTGGTACCTGGAAAGTGAAAATCTCCTTGTCCCACAACAAGCAGGCTTTAGACAGTGTTACTCTACCGAAGATCAAGCAACCTATCTTTCCCAGGAAATCGAAGATGCGTTTCAAGAAAAGAAACTGGTACTAGCAGCATGGATAGACCTAAAGAAAGCATTTGATAAGGTATGGAAGGAAGGGCTTCTGAAGAAACTGAGAAATTATGGAGTAAATGGCAGGATGTACAAATGGGTCAAAGCATACCTGCATAACAGGAGAGCCAGAGTGCAACTGGATGGTCTTAAGAGTAAGAAGGTCTTATTGCGCCAGGGCGTTCCACAAGGAGGGGTACTATCTCCAACACTTTTTCTGATCTACATCAATGACCTAGTTACTGAACTACCACATGGCATCAAAGTGGCAATGTATGCAGATGACTTGGTAATGTGGTGCACAGAGGAGTATGCAACAGTGGCCTCCAAATTGCTACAAAGAGCTATGAATGCACTGAATTCATGGACAAATAGATGGTGTATCAGCATCAATACAGACAAATGCAGTACTACACTTTTCACACTCTCCCCAAAACAAAAAGCAGGAGCCATCTACATAAACAATGAGCCTGTGAAAGAAGACATACAAGCTACATATCTCGGAGTTACATTTGATAACAAACTATCTTGGAAACAGCAGATAAATAAGGCAACCCAAAAAGCAAGGAGAAAATTGGCTATTCTAAGAAAGTTGTGTGGAACCACATGGGGTGCGAGTGGGAAAATACTCAGTAAAGTTTACCAACAGAGTATACGCCCACATTTAGAATATGGATCATCCGCATGGTGCTCAGCATCAAACACCACATTGCAAGAACTGGATAAAGTACAAAACCAGGCACTTAGGGTCATCACAGGAGCAATGAAATCAACACCAATATTGGAGATGGAGAAATTGTGGAGGATACCAGCACTGAGAGAACGGAGGGACACAAAGGTGCTGATACAGGCAGAAAAATGTGTATGCATGCCGAGACATCCAATGAAGGACAGATTCCAAAATCTTGCATTGGGACGACTTAAGAGAAGCAGCTTTATCCACCAAGCCAAGCGTATTAGTAGACAAACACCAGACATGCCAAGAGTTGTTAAACCCCTTCTGCCCATACCAGAACAGACTCCCTGGACAGATGAATCAGGATTATCAGTTCAAATACGGACAGAAGTGAAAGGAATAGTTGACAAAGAGGAACAAAATAGTCTACAGCGAAAAACAATAGCTCTCAGTTTCCTGGATGAAGAATACCCACAAGACCTATGGATTCGTGTGTACACAGATGGATCAGCACAGAATGCAGTAAAGAATGGGGGAGCAGGTGCATATATAGAGTACCCAAATAACACTAGGGATATGGATAAAATAGCAACAGGGAAATATTGTCACAATTATGATGCAGAAATACAAGCAATAAAGTTGGCAATAGAAAAACTGCTGAACAGTAATCTTAGCCCACAGCCTGTAGTGTTTTTGACAGATGCAAGATCAGTACTCCAGGCACTACAATCCAGAAAATTACCCCATCTGCAGACCTTATTGACTGAACTCTGCAAGCACCACAGGGTTGCCCTGCAGTGGATCCCGTCTCACTGTGGAATACCAGGAAATGAGAAAGCAGATCAGTTGGCAAAGGAAGGTTCAACAGGCACACAACTAGATACACCAGTTACATACCATCATAAGAAACAGATAATCAAATCAATCAGAGGACCACAAGCCCCAAATCAGGATGCCTTTCATAATATGAATAGATATGAACAAGTTATCATTATACGCCTAAGAACAGGACACAATCGACTCCATAGTCACATGTATACAAAATTCAAGATCGGCACATCAACTACTTGTACATGTGGACAGGCACCCCAGACTGCTGAACACATACTTCAAGACTGCACTGAATATAGTAGACTGAGGAAAATCCATTGGCCCATAGATACAACACTACAGACAAAACTATATGGGCCACTGCAAGAATTACAAAAGACAGTAAAATTTATACAGGAAACGACATTGCAGATATAGACAATACTTCAGGCGAACGAAAGATAGATAGATAGTTACTTGTTAACTTTGTCTTCTCTCGTTACTTGTTAACTTTGTCTACTCTTGTTACTTGTTCACTTTGTCTACTCTAGTTACTTGTTCACTTTGTCTACTCTCGTTACTTGTTGACTTTGTCTACTCTCTTTACTTCTTCAATTTGTCTACTCTCGTTACTTGTTCACTTCGTATACTTTCGTTACTTGTTCACTTCGTCTACTCTCGTTACTTGTTTACTTTGTCTACTTTCGTTACTTGTTTACTTTGTCTACTCTCGTTACTTCTTCAATTTGCCTTCTCTCGTTACTTGTTCACTTTGTCTTCTCTCGTTACCTGTTCACTTTGTCTGCTCTAGTTACTTGTTCACTTTGTCTACTCTCGTTACTTGTTGACTTTGTCTACTCTCTTTACTTCTTCAATTTGTCTACTCTCGTTACTTGTTCACTTCGTATACTTTCGTTACTTGTTCACTTCGTCTACTCTCGTTACTTGTTGACTTTGTCTACTCTCTTTACTTCTTCAATTTGTCTACTCTCGTTACTTGTTCACTTCGTATACTCTCGTTACTTGTTCACTTTGTCTACTTTCGTTACTTGTTTACTTTGTCTACTCTCGTTACTTCTTCAATTTGCCTTCTCTCGTTACTTGTTCACTTTGTCTACTCACGTTACTTGTTCACTTTGTTTACTCTCGTTACTTGTTTACTTTGTCTACTCTCGTTACTTGTTCACTTTGTCTACTCTCGTTACTTGTTCACTTTGTCTACTCTCGTTACTTGTTCACTTTGTCTACTCACGTTACTTGTTCACTTTGTTTACTCTCGTTACTTGTTCACTTTGTCTACTCTCGTTACTTGTTCACTTTGTCTAATTTCGTTACTTGTTTACTTTGTCTACTCTCGTTACTTCTTCAATTTGCCTTCTCTCGTTACTTGTTCACTTTGTCTTCTCTCGTTACCTGTTCACTTTGTCTACTCTCGTTACTTGTATACTTTGTCTGCTCTCGTTACTTGTTTACTTTGTCTACTCTCGTTACTTCTTCACTTTGTCTACTCCAGTTACTTGTTCATTTTGTTTACTCTCGTTACTTGTTCACTTTGTCTACTCACGTTACTTGTTCACTTTGTTTACTCTCGTTACTTGTTCACTTTGTCTACTCTCGTTACTTGTACACTTTGTCTACTCTCGTTACTTGTTCACTTTGTCTACTCTCGTTACTTGTTCACTTTGTCTACTCACGTTACTTGTTCACTTTGTTTACTCTCGTTACTTGTTCACTTTGTTTACTCTCGTTACATGTTCACTTTGTCTACTCACGTTACTTGTTCACTTTGTCTACTCTCGTTACTTGTTCACTTTGTTTACTCACGTTACTTGTTCACTTTGTCTACTCTCGTTACTTGTTCACTTTGTCTACTCTCGTTACTTGTTCACTTTGTTTACTCACGTTACTTGTTCACTTTGTCTACTCTCGTTACTTGTTCACTTTGTTTACTCTCGTTACTTGTTCACTTTGTCTACTCACGTTACTTGTTTACTTTGTCTACTCTCGTTACTTGTTCACTTTGTTTACTCACGTTACTTGTTCACTTTGTCTACTCACGTTACTTGTTCACTTTGTCTACTCTCGTTACTTGTTCACTTTGTTTACTCACGTTACTTGTTCACTTTGTCTACTCTCGTTACTTGTTCACTTTGTTTACTCTCGTTACTTGTTCACTTTGTTTACTCTCGTTACTTGTTCACTTTGTCTACTCACGTTACTTGTTCACTTTGTCTACTCTCGTTACTTGTTCACTTTGTCTACTCACGTTACTTGTTCACTTTGTTGTCTAGTCACGTTACTTGTTCACTTTGTCTACTCTAGTTACTTGTTCACTTTGTCTACTCACGTTACTTGTTCACTTTGTCTACTCTCGTTACTTGTTCACTTTGTTTACTCTCGTTACTTGTTCACTTTGTCTACTCTCGTTACTTGTTCACTTTGTTTACTCACGTTACTTGTTCACTTTGTTTACTCTCGTTACTTGTTCACTTTGTTTACTCTCGTTACTTGTTCACTTTGTCTACTCACGTTACTTGTTCACTTTGTTTACTCTCGTTACTTGTTCACTTTGTCTACTCACGTTACTTGTTCACTTTGTCTACTATCATGCTATGTATCTTACATGCCGGAGCGGACACGTGGTTAAAATATTTGGAAGAAGCTTCATAAGCTCATGTTTATCTACTGTTGTAGTTAGTCAGGAGTCAAGATCAATGACAGAACTCATATCATTGTCACAATGAACGTTGAAGCTTGACAGTAGAGTGTGGCAGTGAGAAAAGGGGGTGAGATAGAGGTATAGAGAGGGATAGAGAGGGTGAGAGAGTGAAGGAGAAATGGATTTTTTTTTTAATTGTTAATTTGTAGAGTCGTATCGTCATTAGTAAAGATGCAGGTATTGAACTTAAACTTTTCTCAGTCAACATATGTCCTGTGTTTGTCTACTATCGTCCACCGATGAAGGCTTTGTAGCTGAACGTTTAATTGATTTTTAAAAAGATCATTTTTATAAAGCTGCAACACAATAATGTTATATTTCCATGTTTCCTTTGTACGAGTAGGACTTCTTTTACCCTTTTTTAGCTGCAGGTGGTGCATAGGTCTTCAACAAACATTCTCCAAGTCATTCTGTTTTTTGCCATTCTTTTAAGATCATTCCATGTCTTCCCCATCATCTTCATCTCCACTTCTATCTGTCTTCTCCAAGAATTCCTTGGTCTTCCTCTTTGTCTTTTCCCCTGGGGATTCCAAAAAGGACCTGTTGTGTAATACTCTCAGTTAGCTTCCGTAGTGTGTGTCCTATCCAGCGCCATCGTCTTCGCTGTATCTCTTTATGCACTGGTATTTGACTGGTACATTTCCATAATTCTATGTTAGTGATTTTGTCCTGCCATTTCCATCCTTTTATTCTGCGTAAGCATCCATTAATGAAAGTCTGTATCTTCGTGATTGTCAATTTTGTTGTTCTCCGTGTTTCACAGCCATATAATAGGACCGACTTAATATTTGAGTTGAAAATTTTTATTTTTGTATTTAACCTAATTTCTTTGGATTTCCATATGTTTCCCAGTGCAATGAAAGCTCCTCTTGCTTTTGATATCTTTATTTTGGTATCATTTTCTGTTCCTCCCTCTTTATCTATATTACTGCCCAGATATATGTAAGATTGCACGTCTAGTAGAGGTATTTCTCCTAGTTTTATTTGATTATTGCCAACTGTATTAATTCTCATAATGTTGGTCTTATCTCTATTAATCACGAGTAGGACTGGGCGAGTGAAATGGAGGTGTGTATAACAACGGAGCTATGGGAACTATCATCGTTCATACCCTGCTTTATACTACTGAATTGGAATGAGCACTTATGGGTCTGTCTTGAGTGCAGCAAGATCGATTTTAGTAATCAGTGAAATTGTCAGTCCATGTCTATACTTTTGATTTCAATTTAAGGAATATCTGAGCTTCTCAACCAATTCTTGTGCTGTCTACGCCCTTGGTTTTTATATTAGGAAACAACGTACACACGGTCTGCTTTCAGGCTTAATGGCGGAATCTAAAAAAATACCTCCCCAAATTATGGGGAACTGCCGAGTACAATCACAATCGCGTTTCCATAGTAACCAACGGAAAGAAGAAAGTGATTCAGGACCGTGAGCAGAAGTGAGAAAATGTGAATTGATTTGAGCCATCGCACGAGAAGCTTGGAGTGGAGAAAATGAGTCTGAGGGTTTAAACTAAAGTGACATTCAAAAGTAGTTCTGTATTGACAAAGTTAATCTTATCCAGAAGTCGCTTGAGTCTATACTCAACTCGAAGTCGCCTAAATGAGTATAGTTTTAATCTACAAATGGTTAGAATTTTAGGTGCTGGCCAATAGAAACAGGATACAAAGATCGGACTTGATCAAGAAAGTGTTTAATTGCTACATGTGACTAAAGCTGTGCTATCAAAGTGGTTTTTGGTTAGTTTTAGTAGCGCCGCGATGATACTCTCAAATATAGCGTTGAGAAGAAGAGAATAGATAAAATATAGAGCCTCATTATGTCTCCTTAAGCGTTGTTGAGATTCGTGAGTTGACTAAATTGTGGTTTATTTTAACTGTGAACCATATGTAACCGAGGAAGAAGAATAAGTAGAGGAAAATGAGGACGAGTGGAAGAAGTGACGAAAGTAGAAAAAGTGAAAAAAGAGGGAAGAAATCAAATGAGAAAGAATAAGAACAGGCTGCTAAGTTGTTAATGACAGAGCACTGTCTATTGTAAACCCACATTCAGTGGTTTATCGCTGTGAAGTTTATTCTCCAAAGAAATAACTTGATATTTACACTTTGTTTACACTTTTCTTCAAACTAATATCTATAATTTCTTGTGATCGATCTACTAATTGAGAAATGATACGTTAATGATATGTTCAAAAGTAACAAACAACACAAGAAGAGATAGAATACCAAATGAAACCATAAGAAAAATGGTAGGAACAAAACCGTGCCCAAAAAAAGTAAGAACAACGACTTAAATGGTGTGGCCACCTGGTCAGAAAGAATCCTCACCAATCAACATATAGGGCGTTCTTCTCGAGAATGCATGGAAAAAGACCAAGAGGAGGATCCATAAGAAGATGGATAGATGCAGTGACAGAGACATGTAACAACAAAGGAAAATCACTAATTCAGACAGTTCGAGCAGCTCAAGAACGACAAATGATATAACCACGACACCTTGTCGGTACCAGTGAGAAAGAGAAAAATAAAAAAGAATGATATGTTCCATAAGAAACAAAATGTGTGATTCGACTACAGGTAGACACAAGTTGTGCATTTATTACTCACTAAATTATAGAATGTCCTATTATATGGCTGTGAAACATGGAGAACAACAAAAGTGACAGTCATGAAGATACAGACTTTCATTAATGGATGCTTACGCAGAATAAAAGGATGAAAATGGCAGGACAAAATTACTAACATAGAAATATTATGGAAATGTACCAGTCAAATACCAGTGGATAAAAAGATACAGCGAAGACGATGGCACTGGATAGGACACACACTGCTGAAGCCAACTGAGAGTATTACACAAAAGGTCCTTTTTTGGAATCCTTAGGGGAAAAGACAAAGAGGAAGATCAAGGAATTCTTGGCAATGAGATAACTTCTTGACTTTCCAACCATGGATGACAGAATCAAGATCTGGAGAGCACGAGCATACCTGAAGATTAGTGCAGATAAAGAGCATCAATTGCACCACGATCTCAACACAGGGAAAGGTGCCAGGCACCTTTTTAAAGAGGCAAATCATGTGTGGGCCGAGCAGAAGATGTCATCAAACAGGTCTGTGGGCTTACCAACATCAACGTTGGCGAGTAGTGGATACCGGTGCCTACGTTATTCAGCGGGACATTCACATGTATTGTCACACTCAACAGAAAAAGTAGGGAACAGGACTCAGTCGTGGTCAATGCGGAGGTCAACGGTCTTATCTGGGATAACACCGATGAGAAAGATGCAGTCATCTATACAGACGGATCTGTAATACGACACGAAAGAAGTGCATGGACATTTACAGCACACTCGGCAGGCAAAGTAGTCAAAGAAGACAGTGGTGCATACGTCATGACCACGAGTAGCATGACGATGGAAGTGATGGCAGTGACCAGGGCATTCAACTGGTTAGAGTCACAAGACTACACCCACGCCTATACTCAGTGATTCGATGAGCAAGATGAAAAAAAAAGTGGAGGCGGGCTCTGTACGCATGCAATGAGTAGAGTCATTGTAGAAGTCCAAAATACGTAAGGTCATCTTTGACTATGTCACTCCTTCGAGTGAAAAAGATGGGAGTTAAGATGGGCACAGCCAGAAATGAGAAACTTAGTGGGCGTGTAAGAAGACTTATCAACCAACACAGAACTGGAGTCGTCAGTCGCTGGACACTGAGGGACTTGCTGAGGAGGGGATCTGAGCACCTATGAACATGTTCGGAGTGCAATATTGATGACCCGGATATAACTCAAGAACTCAATAACCTGTTTCTGAATCTACTACTTATCGCTATGCCAATAGTTTGAAAACGATTGTTATTCCATAGACTCTTGCGTGTCCAAAGATTCCCTTGTCGAGCAAGTGTTTCAGCCCTTTAGCTTCTAGAATGTCAAGAACCCCTTCTGATGACCAGATTACCTACTGCTGCCCGAAGCTGTGTATAAAGAGTTATCTACTGCTGAGTGATGTTTAATCACGTGTTTCCTATCGTCATATTCAATCAATCTTTCATGTCTTCATTCCTTTCTCTGACCCATAACTATCAACCAAAACCTTTTCGGCATTTGGGTATCATCAAAGAAGAATTAGTGTTAATAATGAGGTAAATAATCACATTCACGATATCTTCAAAACAAAGCTACTTTTATATACAAACAGTGAGAATAAAAAGGCAATGTTTTAGGTTGAAGCGAGAGCTGCATATCGCTAACCAAGGTTTTAAAACTCACATCAAGTCAAAATATTTCCTTCTTCTTCTAACATTTTGATCATTTACTTTCCTCTTTGATGCTACAATAAATCATGATTGTTCGGGATAAAATAATAAGAGTAATCGAATTAGAAGATTAAGATAGTTCTTACAGCTTTATTAGCGCACATCGGCACAAAAGCAATGTATAAATTTTAAACTACGTGGACATTTATGAAAAGAAACTGAAAATAAAAAAATGTATGCACAAGACAAATTATACATTTCTACGATGAGACAACAGAGATAAGTAAATAGTGCAGCTTCATATTTTTATGATTTTACGCTCAGGTAAAATAGTGACAGATGATACGAGGAAAAGAGAATGTTGACGGAATGATACATGAACGGAATGATACATAAACGGAATGATACATGAACGGAATGATACATAAACGGAATGATACATGAACGGAATGATATATAAACGGTACGACGATTTTTTCATCTTCTTCTTGGTTCTTCTTCTCATTCTTTTCTTTATTTAGTTTCTTCTTTTCTTTAACCTTAGATTACAATACCTACTTGTGACGTGCGGTGCCAAATTTCGTAGTACTAATTACTACCACTTCCGGTCAATATGGTGGATAGGCGGCAGGAATTGCTGAGGCTCAGTCTGAAAAGTGTTCCTTGTTGCAGTTTCCTCATATTCCAGATGGAGCTACTGAGTTCACTGCTCTGTGCACACAGTGAGCTGTGTTTTTCATTCGGATCGTGTTTAGATATTTCGATTGCTAACGATGAATGATTCCAAAGGACAGTTTGACTGCGTTCACTTTCGATGCTGCTTGGCCTTATGTCTTTTGGTGTGTGCTGTGATTTATATGATTCGGACTGCAGCCTGCCTTTCTTTGTTTGGATCCTTTATTGGGATGAGATGTTAATCCTGATGATTTCACTGGCACGGGCGGTTGAACAATTATGGATTTTAATTCGTTTGCAGTGATACTGATGCCTTCGACTAACAACAACTACGATGCATTTTGATAAACAAGTCAAATTTATCTATGACTGTGAGTACATTTTCACTGCAGGTATTAAATATTATGTTCACAATCATATTGACTATTATCCTACGAGAAATGGTGTTATCATCACCATCAAGTACCGGGCCTACTGGCGTAGGTGACCATGTCTCTCCATAACTTTCGATCTCGACAGTTCTTTACCATTTCTGTTGTCGACCTTCTGCCAAGCCATTCTCTTAAGCTGTCTGGTATATTTTCTCTTTGTTTCCCTATATCTTTTCGTCCCTCAATTTTTCCAGTTGTTACAATATATTCCAGTTGTTCTCTTCTCATTACATGGCCAAAAAATGATGATTGTTTTTTCCTAATATTGTAAATTAGCTCTCTTTTTGCTTTGACCTCTTTCAGAACATTTACATTACTCTTCTTAGATGTCCATGGTATTCTCAACATTCTTCTGTAAAACCACATTTCTACAGCCGCCAGTGATTTTCTTGTTTGTTGCCCTATTGTCCATGATTCACATCCATATGTTAAGACTGGTTCTACATAACATTTGAGAACTCTTTTTCTTGTTTCAATTGTCAAAAATGGATTGCATAGTATCTTCCTAATTTTCTGGAAAGCTGCTTTTGCCTGAGCCATTCTGCATCTCACCTCTTTTGTACATCTTCCGTATGAGGTTAACAAAGTTCCCAAATATTTAAATTCAATTACCTGTTTTAATATATGGTGTATATATATATATATATATAGAGAGAGAGAGATAGATATATGGATAGATGGATATATATATATATATATATATATATATATATAAACACGCATATACACATACACACACACACACATACACACACACATATATATATATATAATTATACATTTGTTTTTTTTTTTTAATAAAAAAACCGCCAGAAAAAAAGCAGCCAAAGTTTCCGCATTTCATTAGAGAATCTCATTACTTTGACTAGATCCTTCACTTATATGTGACAGATTCCATCTCATCTGCCAGTTCAAGGTGACTGCTCTTCTACAAAGCTCTGCAATATTATTTTAAACCTAGACGGTTTCTCTCTAATGTGCCTCAAAGCAGTTCTTCATGGCTTTACTATTGGGAAGCGCTATTTCAATGATGTAATCAGTCAGTATTTGCTGTCGTCATTGATAGACCGATACTGGCTTCAGAGCTAAAGCTAAAGCACAGATTGGCGAAATCTATTCATCCGCCATATTATACCGACAAATATAAATTGATGGAACTACTTTATTGGGTTATAAATTCGACTTTCTAAAATCCAGTGCTTAAGTTGGGGCATAATAGCGATCAAAGACATCTTGTCGTGACAAATTTCAAAGATTAATCTTCTAGTATTTAATCGGCTCAGATGTTTTAGAAATATTTCTGGCCAGGAAAAAAGACTGTTTAAACCTATATTTTTTAATGTGTGTGGTGTGTAATTTGTTGCTTGAAAAGAAATTAGGTCCGATACAAGACTACGCATTTTCAAGTCAAATGTTAAATTCGTTTTGTTGTATGACTGGGAAACATAAAGAGCTTCAAGAGCAAATAAAAAAAAATATGCTTTCAGTGTTGGAAAAATTGAACTAATCGAAATTGTGTGACAAAATTACCGATATATGAGACTGTATCAAACTGCAGAGGAAAAAAAAAAAAGTTGCAGCAACAGAGACAATGGCGCTATATTGGACACACACCGCGGAAGACAAAAGATAATATTACACGGCAGGCTATTTTTTCCTTTTTTTTTTGGGGGGGGGGGGTGGTGGGTGGAGTTACCAGGGGAGGAGTTAAAGGGAAACGCCAAAATATATTTTCAGAAGACAGATGGAAACATAGATGAATAAGTTAAGGAAGGTTGGAATGATTTTAAGAGAATAGCACCGAACAGGATAATTTGGGAAAAAAAGGTTTATTTAAGACCTGGCTCTACAGGAAGTGGAAGAAAAGAAAACGCTTAACGATGACAGTAAATGGGACAAAACAATGGAGTTACTTCAATACTCATGAACAACGTGAACTTCGGATGGTAGATGAAACGAGGTGCAAAGATCAAGCAAAGAATGCGTTACAAAAATGAAAAATAGAATGCTAAGGAACCCAATTGTGTCCAGGAAAATCATACAAGAGTTCCTCAGTGTTATGTGGAACCATCCTGTAATATGGAAGCGAATAGTGTAAAACTGGAGAGGAAAGTACAAAGTAAGCTAGGCAGTACAAGATTAAAGTGGACTGATAACATTAAATTATGGACAGGTGATGGCAACGTACACTATCAAGGCAAGAAACATTAAAATCGCTCTCCATGGTAGCCAAACTTCGAAATGAATACGGTACCCAATGAATAAATGAATGGATTATAACAGTTTAGCTTTGAATGATTAAGGAACGACTGAGTACATTTTCATCTCAAAACATGTTCTACATGATTGCCCCCAGTACATAGATCTGAGAAGGACAATGTGGTCCACACCAACCTCCCTGGAAGAAAAACTATACGGGGCAACCGAATCACTTAAACAGACAACTGCCTTCATAAGAAAGTCCAGAATCCTACTCTGAATGAGCCATGATCGCAGCAGAAGAAGAAAATCTCTTGAAGATGCTTTCTGAAATAATATTTAAAGTATGAGTCAGTAAGTATGAGTCAGCAAGTATGAGTCAGATGTATGAGTCAGTAAGTATGAGTCAGTAAGTATGTCAGATGTATGAGTCAGTAAGTATGAGTCAGATGTATGAGTCAGTAAGTATGAGTCAGAAAGTACGAGTCAGTAAGTATGAAGTCATATAAAAGTTAAGGTTCCCTCCACCCCTTGCTAGACTTGTGTGCAATAATCCGAAAAAGAAAAAAAAAATCATCAGCTTATGGGAATCGAATCTAGACCCTTCTGAATAGGACGCGAGCACACTAACCACTCAACCCCTGAAGCTCTTTAAGAATCACATTCACAGTTAAATTTATCGTTTGTGTTGTTCAATTATCCACGCTTTACATCCATAAAGCAATACATGTTTTAAAAGCAATATAAGGCCCCTTTACATTTGAAATATTGCTGATTTTACATTGTTAACATTAGTCTGTAACAAAATTAGAAACTGAAAAACATCATAAAATAGATGAGTTTTCCAACACACCTAACACTACTAATCGAATCACTGTATCACGAACAGGTAACAGAATAGCCGGTGAAGCGTCGCATTGGTTTGAAGTACTAAATGTGGTGAGGCAGGGATGCTACTTCTTTCCATACCTGTTCAACATCTATGCTGAAAACATCATGATGAATGTCACAAACGATGACAGATTTGTGAAGTTCGACCCTCTCACAATTAAATGACAACATAATTCAAGAACTCACAAACGCTGATGACAGTCCTCCTCTAAAACAGTGCAGAAGAATTAAAAGAGACAATTTAGTGTGTTAAAAAAGCACAGCGAAGAGCAAAACCACTGTCTAGACATACAGAAAACTAAGATAATGTCCATTGAGAAAACAAAAAAGCCAACTCAAAATCATCATCAACAGTGAAGAACTTGAAATTATAACAAACAAACTATGAATATCTGGGTGTTGTAATAACTAACGATGCGAGAAAAGGATTTAAACAAAAACAGATTAGCAATAGCAACACAAAATTTAAATGCCACGAAGAACATGTGACACAACACAAGCAAGGCTGTAAAATTAAAATTACTTAGGGCATGTATCGTCCCGATAGCAAAATATAGCTGTGAACCATGGACTATCTCGCAAACAACAAGGAAGATAATTGTTTTATTTGAAACAAAATGCTAAAGAGAAATCCTTAAGATACCTTCATAACGAAAACGAGCAATGAAGACATACTAACAAATTTAAACATTAAAGAGTACTAGCTTATAAACACCATGCTGTAGATAAAATGTAAATATTACCGCCAAGTCAAAAGACACAGCGGGCTGGAAAGTACAATAATGGAGGGCATGGTTCCTGGGCGACGCATCAGGACAGAACAAGAAGAAAGGGGTTTCAAGACAACAAGAGGAATATGACAAAAGAAGTGGGAGATCTGGTTAAAGACACAAAATCTTTCAGATGGGTTGTGGTGATTGCAACGTTCTGTGGGAACTCTGGCTAGAGACAGAGAATCTTTCAGATGGGTTGTGGTGATTGCAACGTTCTGTGGGAACTCTGGCTAGAGACAGAGGGTCTTTTCAGATGGTTTGCGGTGAATGCAACGTTCTGTGGGAACTCTGACTAGAGACAGAGGATCTTTCAGATGGTTTTTGGTGATTGCAACGTTCTGTGGGAACTCTGGCTAGAGACAGAGAATCTTTCAGATGGGTTGTGGTGATTGCAACGTTCTGTGGGAACTCTGGCTAGAGACAGAGAATCTTTCAGATGGGTTGTAGTGATTGCAACGTTCTGTGGGAACTCTGGCTAGAGACAGAGAATCTTTCAGATGGGTTGTGGTGATTGCAACGTTCTGTGGGAACTCTGGCTAGAGACAGAGGATTTTTCAGATGGTTTGCGGTGAATGCAACGTTCTGTGGGAACTCTGGCTAGAGACAGAGGGTCTTTCAGATGGTTTGCGGTGAATGCAACGTTCTGTGGGAACTCTGGCTAGAGACAGAGAATCTTTCAGATGGTTTGCGGTGAATGCAACGTTCAGCAACGAACATGCGATCTGATGAAGATGAGCATCTGTTTTATTCTCATTGAACATGAACATTAACTTCGTATAAATTATCTTAGTATAAATATATTTATTTTTTAAAAAAATCTATGTATGTATGATTAAAAGACAAACGAGGATTTTCTGAAACGGGCCAAAGCAAAAAGAGAGCTCCTATGAAACCAAAAATAAACCAATTTACATTATTCAGGCACGTTCTGAAATGAGGATAGTTGGAGTACTTGGCTACAACAATCATAGTACAGGGAAAAGTGATCGTAGGCGAGAATGTGAGAAGATACAAGATAGCTTGATATCGTGGTACGGGAAATCGTCAACAGCAGAATCGGTAGGATCCAATGTAGACTGCAAGTTGTGGAAGGACATGATCTACTACGCTAACTGGTATGGCACATGATGATGATGATATATATATATAGACTACTAATGTTAGAAAGTTGAAAGTGTATGATGTTATGTCCATCATTTTTCAATTTTTGATTAGACAGCTCTATGAAGAGAAAGTCGAGACTAAAGGAAACAGAAAATGAAATAGAAGCGTTCATTAATGAAAGTATAATAATGAAATCAACAGGGGTATGTAAGGATAAGCAAGTAGTGGGGTGTAGCGTGCACTCACTCGTACAAGGTACGGCGACAGTTTGATAAAAAAAAAGGAACACACCAATATATAATGACGTTTCGGCCTACGTGCGGCCTGCTTCAGAAAACGAGAACAACACAAAGATAATGGAATCCGGACCCTTCTGAATAGGACGCGAGCACACTTCTTTAGAGAACGAGAACAACACAAACGGACAACGAAATAAAGATAAACTTTATTGAAACAAGAATGAGAGGGACAGGTAGGTAAATCAAGAAATAAAAAAGATAAGAAATGTCACGATAAAACAAAAGAGAGATGTCCTACATATAGGTGGATACAAATTGATAATATGTAAAAATTATTCTTCTTCTACCCTTTTTTAGCTCCCAGTGGGGAATAGGTGTTCAACAAACACTTTCCAAGTCGTTCTGTTTTTTGTCATTCTTTTAAGATCATTCCATGTCTTCACCATCACCTTCATCTCTGCTTCTATCTGTCTTCTCCAAGAATTCCTTGCTTCCTCTTTGTCTTTTCCTCAAGGGATTCCAAAAAGGGTCTGTAGTGTAATACTTTCAGGGTACGTACATTCCAGGTGCCAATTCTCACTTTTTTTTCTTTTCTTTGACTTGTCCATGTTTGTGAAGATGTTTCGGCTTATTTTTTACAGTATGGGATAGCCAGTCCCATGCCCAACCCTTCTTTCTCGCTGTAAAATGTAAAGATTAGTAAGCGAAAACATATATAAAGTGCATCTCCATTCCCCACACCGATGGTCTTTGAACTCTCACATTTTTTTCTTGATAAAAGAAACCAACCTCCTATCGCTACCAACGTCCTCCTACGTCCAGCGGAAGTAGTTCTTAACCTCAACTCTTATGAGTTCGATGGAAACATCTTCACCCAGGCAGGTGAGACAGCGTTGGACACCAAAATGGGCCCTAACTACACTTGTCTTTTCATGGGTTACCTGGAGCATCAGATGATCCATACCTACCAGAGCCCTCTTCCCTGAATATATCGTAGGTACATTGATGACTGTATTGGTATTTTACTTTTAACATCATCATGTACCATACCGGTTGGCGTAGGCGATCATGGCCTTCCAGAATCTTCTATCTACAGTGCATCGTATCAATTCTATTAATGACTGCTTTCCATGCCATAACACTAAGCTATCCAGTATTTTCTCTCTTTGTCGTCCGCGATCTCGCTTTCCTTTTATTTTGTCAGTTGTAACTAAGTATTCCAACTTTCCTCTTCTCATGATGTGCCCGAAAAATGTTGATTGTTTCTTTCTGTTGTCTTTTAGGTGCTGCCTTTTCGTGTTGGCCTCTTTGAGAACTTCCTCATTGGTCTTTTTAGCTGTCCAGGGAACTTTCAACATTCTTCTGAGAAATCCCATCTCTGTGGCCTCTAATCGTCTTTTCATTTGTTTGTCTACTTTCCATGATTCGCTTCCATAGGTCAGAATTGGTTCTATATAGCACCGATGAATTCTCTTTCTCATTTCTATTGACATAGATTTGTTGCATAAGATATTTTTCATTTTCTGAAAAGCTATTTTAGCCTGAGTTTTCTACTTTTTATTTCCGTGGTGCATCTTCCATCCGATGTTATTATTGTGCCCAAGTATTTGACGCGTTGCACTTGTTTCAAATTTGTCCTGTTTATTTTTATGCTGCATGCTGGTGATTTTTGTTTCTTCGATATGACCATTACTTCTGTTTTCTTACTATTCTGACTTAGACCTGTCTTGATGCTTTCTTTTACTACTATGTCTATCATTTCTTGTAGTTCATTCTGTCTCTGCTATTAAGACTGTGGCATCCGCATATCGCAAATTATTTATGTTGTGACCGTTGACTTCAATTCCTTTTTTGTCTACTATTGATCTCATAATATGTTAGCTGTAAAGTGAAAACAAATCCGGCGACAGAACACAGCCTTGTCTGACTCCTTGTTTTATAAGTTGAAATTGTCCTCTTTGGTTTTTAATTCGTATTGCTGCAGTTTGTTGCCAGTACATGTTTTTTTATGATTCGCAGATCCTTGCCATCAATGTTTAATGTTACTTTTATAGATATATTATTTGCTTTTTTTCTATTTACGTTTCCTTCTTTAGTTTCGAGCTCCTCCTCATATTCTAATCTTATGATTATCTCTACTCCCATTCTACCTCGCCTTATGTAGCACATATCTCTTTTCTTATCTTGCCATCTGACTCCTCTCTCTCTCTCTCTCTCTCTCTCTCTCTCTCTGTCCACCTCTCCCTATACCTGATCATCCGACATGTAGTTATAGATAACTGTACTTTACCGTTTGCTGTCGTTGTCCTTGTATTCTGAAAAAGGCCATAGGCCGAAACGTCAGTATTGTTTTGTGTTCCTTCCTTGTAAAGCTGTCACCACACCTTGGAGTGTTTATCAAACCCCACTACTGGCCCTATGACTGACCTTTTTGAGGAGGAAATCTCCCTATTCATCGAGCATGTTGAATATATTCACTCCTTAATCCACATCACTTCCTACATTTTCACCTCATCTGTCTCATTCCTAGCTATTACAGCTTCCTTAGGTGTCTCTGGTCTACCTACCTCGGTCTTCTATGAATTTACTGAATCCCATTGTTTCCTTCGCTACGACTATTCCCACCCGACATCTTGCAATAACTCTCTTCCCTGTTCGCAATTACTCAGGCTTCGTCGCCTCTGCCAGGATCATGAAGATTTCCTACATCAAGCCCACCTGATGCTCGACTTCTTCCGCCGACGCCTCTATCCCGAATCGGTTCTTCTACCTGCTCTCTAACGGGTTCTCCTCACCGCACGCCAGGCTTCCCTCACCACCTCTACCCGTCCTCTCTCTGATATGGTATTTACTTGCTCTCACCCATCACCCTCACCACTACGCGGTGATCAGAATCAATCACCACTACTTCCCCATTCTCCGCTCTGACTCCACTACCCGTCTACTCTTCCCTGACCCTCCATTTGCTGCCGTTAAGCGTGATCGTAATCTCCTTGCTTGTCAGGAGCCGTCTTCCTGCCTCTCCCCACAGTCACAGTGTTACAATCCGTTGCAATCCCAAACAGTGTAAGACTTGCAACCTCGTCCTCCGGACAGATACGATTTATTTCCCTAATAGTCCTTTTGAGATCAGAGAAGTATTCACTTGTACATCGCGCAACATTATCTATGCCATCATATGTAAGCGGCGTAAGATGATCCACATAGGCGAATCAGGACGCCGCTTCTATAAAGAATGCTTATATAGATTCCTATTCTGGAACATCTGTATGACATCATTCGAGACGCAGGCACCCCAGTAGTGTCCCACTTCAACTCTAAGGGCCATCAGGGTAAAGTGGATGTCACTGGCCTGGTGTCATGTTCTTCTCACAGCCGTAGCCGATTCACCTTAGAGAATCGTCTGATCACCCGATGTGCGAAGATAATAATCCGTCGACTGAACTAAACTAAACAGTCAAATACAAGTTATATTCCAGAAATAGGTAGATTAGCAAGACAACTAATATATCAGTGACAAACAACTGTGGATACAATTATTGTAGAGCAATTAAGATGTTAACTACCTCCAGCATGAAAATGGAGGTGGAGGCAATCACCGTGGCTCTGAGGTGATGGTTGGAGTTTCCACAGTAAGATATAGTGATAACATCGTGGAAACTTTGAATATCATTTGACAATGATAGAGGCTACCAAAAAAGGGAGAGCTAGAATATAAAATGTACCCCACACACCGAAAGGTGAATACGAAGTAAAAGAAAAAACAACCACATTCTCCATACATCAACGACGTCATGGGTCCCCTTCACCTACTTTACTTGAACTTTAATTAAAAGCCGTCAAATGTGACCCTCATATTGCCCATACAACTGTCGGTCCACTAGTAAAGATTATATCGAACTCCTTTTAAAATTGGTTTCCAAGTTATCATAATTGGTAGTTGAGCGTCTATACCTGACAGTTTTGAACAGCCAGAAGACATGAATGGGTGTAATCACTAAGAACTAGAATGATTAAACTACAAAATGAAAGCAATTAAAATACTACTGAAAGCACTTATAAATATTAATACTCGTTTAAAGTAGGGCTGCATAATAGTTTTAGAAATAAACAGTAACAATAAAAGAAAATCACACATAGCTTTCTAAAAGATATTGTGTATTTTTGCTACGCATTATTTATTTGTTAAAACGACAACAAGAATGAATATTTTCTTAATTGAAAGCGTTAGTAGCGGAGTGGTAACGCGGGGGCCTGGCGACATAGTAAACTTGGGTTCAAATGTAGATTGACGCTCTGCAGTCGACCAATAAAAACTTGGTTTACTGAGGTGGATAATGACAGGGTGGAGAAACTATTGGCTCCCTACCCGAAACACCTCCACACCTTTAAAAGCTTTGACTTAGTTCGGTGAATTATATAACCTTTATAAGCCATTATATACTCGTTTGTAATGGGACATTAATTTGTATTACTTGTATTATTTCTTAATTGTTCAAAGACCCAATTCTACATTAGATAGATAAATAATTGGCAATTTAAAATATGCTAAACAAAACAAAGCAATGAATAATTAAACTGTCAGAATAAAAATTGATTCAAATAAAATAATTGTACTTTATATTTCATAAGCGTTTTCATAAATGGCAGTAGAGGTGAACGTTTTGAAGTGTAAAAACAAATGCGGGCTGCATTCATAAAAGTAAAGAACCCCCTCTCTCTGCTCTAAAAACAAAGGCGCGCAATATTCATAAAGGAAAGAACCTCCTCTCTTTGCTCTAAAAACAAAGGCGTGAAATATTCATAAAGGAAAGAACCTTCACTTTCTGCTCTAAAAACAAAGGTGTGCAATATTCATAAAGTAAAGAACCCCCTCTCCCTGCTCTAAAAACAAAGGCGCGCAATATTCATAAAGGAAAGAACCTCCTCTCTTTGCTCTAAAAACAAAGGCGTGAAATATTCATAAAGGAAAGAACCTTCTCTTTCTGCTCTAAAAACAAAGGCGTGCAATATTCATAAAGGAAAGAGTCTCATCTTTCTGCTCTAAAAACAAAGGCGTGCAATATTCATAAAGGAAAGAACCTCCTCTGTCTGCTCTAAAAACAAAGGCGTGCAATACTCATAAAGGAAAGTGCCTCCTCTCACTGCTCTAAAAACTAAGGCGTGCAATATTCATAAAGGAAAGAACCACCTCTCTCTGCCTTAAAAACAAAGGCGCGCAATATTCATAAAGGAAGGAACCTCCTCTGTCTGCTCTAAAAACAAAGGCGTGCAATATTCATAAAGGAAAGAACTTCCTCTCTCAGCTCTAAAAATAAAGGCGTGCAATATTAATAAAGGATAGAACCTCCTCTCTTTGCTCTAAAAACAAAGGCGTGCAGCATTCACAATAGGAAAGCATATCCTCTCCCTGCTCTAAGAAACCAGAGAGGTAGCATGTGGATTGATAGAGCACTAAAGGATGAACTCATACCAAGTGTCAAGTAATCTTGGTCTGGTACTAATGCGTCAGACAAGTCTGCCTCTTAATAATGTCAGAATCTTGTTCCAGAAAAACTAACGGCCGACATGAACGTCTTTCTCATCTCATAATAACAGCTACTCGGATTACAGCATGTTTTAAAATTAAATAGCTAATCAACATATTACTGACGTTCTGCATGAAAAAAGTAATCATCATCTACTTTCAACAAAATCATCACACAGGCGGTAAATTGATTGTTTGTTAGGAGTAACATGACGACAGCCACTCAAAAAATCAACTAAACCACACACACCGACGGCTCAATTAAACTTATAAATTAGTCGCTAAATAAAAAAAAATGAGGTTTTATGCATTGCGGTCTCTGGGTTTAGACTATTTGCAGTATCTTGCGTGTGCTTGCTGACGACATCAGATTTAATTAAATCGTCCAGTTCACCGCTTCCGTTCTTTTTGAATCTTTTGTAACTTGCTGAGATATATTTGAAAAAAATATAATTTAAATCGTCATTTCTGTAACTTATTCACTTTAATCATTTCAAAAATATTCCGATTTGTTGCAAGCTAATGCAATTAACAATTACAAGAAAGGAAGCTTGAGATGAATAAAATGTTGGGAGGAGAATATGGGTTGAAAATAAAAATTAAGGTGGAAATTAAGAAATATTTTCACGGTGTTTCTTTAATTCATCCTCGCTACACACAAGATGCACAAGCCGATTAAGAGTGATTTCTAAGAAACTGCAAGAAAAAAGAAAGCAGAGCTACCATAAATGGAACCAATCCCCGTAAACACACATGACAGCTGTCAATAAATTAGAAAATAAAGACGGCGATTAATTAAAACATTAAGTGACAGCGCATAAGATAAATGACGTCAGGTGTAATTACAAGAAGGAAAAACGACTACGTGAAAATTGTAATCAATAGTTTCTATAAAGAATAAAAACCATTTTCACGATTGTTGCTAGTTCAGTAGATTCGTAATCCCATTGCTAATTATGAGAAAATTGCTGGGAAGTCTATATATGTGATGGCAACATTAGTTGTACTCTAGAGCTATAAGCTATTACATTTATCCTTTTCAGGAGTCTGCCTGGTAGCTATAATGACATTGGGCAACAATGGCGGCACGCTAAATGCAGTCACGATGTGTAGTGTACGGTTTATGGATGTCAGAACAATTACCTTTAATAGTAGAGCGATTTAGCATACGGGTTCGAACCCTGGTTTGGTCTGACTAATGTCTCTTTTTGTGCTCCTCATGAATCCCAAATATCAGTATCAGTTTAATTGTTATCTCTCGTACCACCCCCCCCCCCCCCCCCTTTACCGGATTAAACATATGTTTATTTGTTAATTATTCTATTCTGAGAATGGCTCAGGCAAAAGCAGATTTCCAAAAAATAAGGAAGATACTATGCAATCCATTTTTTACAATAGAAACAAGAAAAAGAGTTTTTAAATGTTATGAAGAGACAGTCTTAACATATGGATGTGAATCGTGAGCAATAGGACAACAGACAAGAAAATCACTGGAGTCTGTAGAAAAATGATTTTAAAGAAGAATGCTGGGAATATCATGGACATCTAAGAAGAGTAATCAAAACGTTATAAAAAAGAAGCCACGGCAAAAAGATAGCTAACTTCCAATATTAGGAAGAAATAATCATCATTTTTTTGCCATGTAATGAGAAGAGAAAAGTTGGAATATATTGTAACAACTGGGAAAATTGAGGGATGAAGAGATAGAGGGAAGCAAAGAGAAAAGATACCAGACAGCTTAAGAGAATGGCTTGGCAGAAGGTCAACAACACAAATGATAAATAATTGTCGTGATCGAAAGTTGTGGAGAGACATGATCACTTACGCCAGCAGGCCCGGTACTTGATGATGATGATTCTATTTTTGTTTTCATCTCTCACTCAAATCTCCTTGATCATGTCTCACTCATATCCCATTGAGCATGTCTTACTCATATCTCCTTGATCATTTCTCACTCATATCTCCTTGATTATGTCTCACTCATATCCCATTGAGCATGTCTCACTCATATCTCCTTGATCATTTCTCCCTCATATCTCCTTGATCATTTCTCACTCATATCTCCTTGATTATGTCTCACTCATATCCCATTGAGCATGTCTTACTCATATCTCCTTGATCATTTCTCACTCATATCTCCTTGATCATTTCTCACTCATATCTCCTTGATCATGTCTCACTCATATCCCATTGAGCATGTCTTACTCATATCTCCTTGATCATTTCTCACTCATATCTCCTTGATTATGTCTCACTCATATCCCATTGAGCATGTCTTACTCATATCTCCTTGATTATGTCTCACTCATATCTCCTTGATCATTTCTCACTCATATCCCATTGAGCATGTCTTACTCATATCTCCTTGATTATGTCTCACTCATATCTCCTTGATCATTTCTCACTCATATCTCCTTGATCACGTCTCACTCATATCCCATTGAGCATGTCTTACTCATATCTCCTTGATTATGTCTCACTCATATCTCCTTGATCATGTCTCACTCATATCTCCTTGATCATTTCTCACTCATATCTCCTTGATCATGTCTCACTCATATCTCCTTGATCATTGTCTCACTCATATCTCCTTGATCACGTCTCACTCATATCTCCTTGATCATGTCTCACTCATATCTCCTTGATCATGTCTCACTCATATCTCCTTGATTATGTCTCACTCATATCTCCTTGATCATGGCTCACTCATAACTCCTTGATTATGTCTCACTCATATCTCCTTGATCATGTCTCACTCATATCTCCTTGATCATGTCTCACTCATATCTCCTTGATCATGTCTCACTCATATCTCCTTGATCATTTCTCACTCATATCTCCTTGATTATGTCTCACTCATATCTCCTTGATCATGTCTCACTCATATCTCCTTGATGATGTCTCACTCATATCTCCTTGATTATGTCTCACTCATATCTCCTTGATTATGTCTCACTCATATCTCCTTGATCATGTCTCACTCATATCTCCTTGATCACGTCTCACTCATATCTCCTTGATCATGTCTCACTCATATCTCCTTGATCATGTCTCACTCATATCTCCTTGATCATGTCTCACTCATATCTCCTTGATCATGTCTTACTCATATCTCCTTGATTATGTCTCACTCATATCTCCTTGATCATGTCTCACTCATATCTCCTTGATCATGTCTCGCTCATATCTCCTTGATTATGTCTCACTCATATCTCCTAGATCATGTCTCACTCATATCTCCTTGATTATGTCTCACTCATATCTCCTTGATTATGTCTCACTCATATCACCTTGATCATGTCTCACTCATATCTCCTTGATCATGTCTCACTCATATCTCCTTGATCATGTCTCACTCATATCTCCTTGATCATGTTTCACTCATATCTCCTTGATCATTACTTACTCATATCTCCTTGATCACGTCTCACTCATATCTCCTTGATCATTACTTACTCATATCTCCTTGATCACGTCTCACTCATATCTCCTTGATCATTACTTACTCATATCTCCTTGATCACGTCTCACTCATATCTCCTTGATCATGTCTCACTCATATCTCCTTGATCATGTCTCACTCATATCTCCTTGATCATGTCTACTCATATCTCCTTGATTATGTCTCACTCATATCTCCTTGATCATGTCTCACTCATATCTCCTTGATCATGTCTCACTCATATCTCCTTGATTATGTCTCACTCATATCTCCTTGATCATGTCTCACTCATATCTCCTTGATCATGTCTCACTCATATCTCCTTGATTATGTCTCACTCATATCTCCTTGATTATGTCTCACTCATATCTCCTTGATCATGTCTCACTCATATCTCCTTGATCATGTCTCACTCATATCTCCTTGATCATGTCTCACTCATATCTCCTTGATAGAATCAGATCCATACCCACCTTATTTGCAAACTACAGTTGTTTTTTAATCGAGCCGGTCATCATACATGGGTTATAATAATTATACTTTATATATATGAATTATTTGGAGCCACGATAGCTCAGTGGTTACTGAACTGGACTACAATGGACAAGAGGTAGGATTCGATCGCAACCTGACTTTCCTGTTCATCCAGCCTTAAATGGGTATCGGAATTTTTTTTTTGGGAAAGTAAATCATATTCATCATATTCCCTACACGCCACTTGGCGTGACGGGGCTCTTTACTTTACTTTTTTTAATATATGAATTATATAAATACATTTTCTACTCAATCAAGTAATCAATCAATGAATGAATGAATCAATCAATCAAGGTTCTTCGGTCCCCTTTTTTGTGTACTAGCCGCAGACAAGGTCTCTTCACCTCTATTCTTGGAAATTTTCTGTCTTTTTTTCCCGGTCTAAGCCAATGTTCTTGAGACTTTCCAATAGTTCTTCGTGTATTCCTGGGTCTTCCTGGTTTTGTCTTTCCTTCTGAGGTCCGTGACTATGTGGTGTGCTGTTTTCAGGTTTTCTTAGTGTATGTTCAGTCAATCTTCATTTTCTATTTATAATCTGTTACTCGATTAGTCCTTGTTTTGTTCTTTGTTTGTCACTGTCGTTGCCAAAACGTCTCTACCTGGCCAGTAAAGATCTCAAAATATTGCACGATCAACACCGACAATTGATTCCACGAAATGGGAGATAAAGGCTTCTTGGAAATGTCATGGCTCAAACGCCCAAAGATGTCAGTATCCAAAGCTGATACTTTTTAAAAGAAATTCTGTCATTATATTTTGTAGTTGCGGAACATTCTCATAAACATCAGCGCTGATCTACCGACTGAGAGCTGTTGATGGTGATATAAGCAATCAACCATCAACAAACTATACAAACATACAACGGGATGTTTAACTTTTATTAGACTGTGATGATTTTCTTCGAATTATTACTCCACTGCTTTGACTACTTCTTTTCATCTTTCTTCTTTTTCATTATTATCATCTTCTGTTTCTTCTAGTGCAATCAGCTTTCTATGCGTAGCAGATTACTTCCTAGATATGAGATACCTACAAGAAAATCGCTGTTATCAGTAGATCCTGAGATATACAAAAAAAAGTAAAGAGCCCCGTCACGCCAAGTGGTGCATAAGGAATTTGGTGTTAGTGATCATTAATTTTACAGACTTTCAGCCCATGACTTTTGGGGTAATGTGGTCGGTATTACACCCGCGCCGCTTTACTTTACTAGGAAAAAAAATCCGGTACCCATTTAAGGCTGGGTGAACCCGGAAGCCGCCGGTTGGGATCGAACCCTACCTCTTGTCCTTTGTAGTCCAGTTAACTAACCACTGAGGCCCTCAAATATATTTCTCAACTTTATTTTCTAATTTGTCTAATCATTGCATGTTTACCCTTCACGCTTGACGTCTATGGGCCAGCTTGGAGTGCATATTGTTAAGCCGTGCACACTTTCTGTCAGTAGAGGTGATCGGAATTTGAAGGATGTTCTCATTGTCATCGTCATCTTTATTTTCCTCATCTGAATTATCGTCATAACTGTTCTCACAATCATCGATATCACCACCAGGACACATATAATGCTCCCTGGATATCAACGTCGCGTTGCCCATCTCTGGTTATTTCTTATTGCCTGCCCCTCGCCAGGTCATCGCGGCTTTCACGTAGGTCCATCTGTATGCCTGTGAGATGAAAGTATTCACTGAACGAGAATTCTCAAAACTAATGCAAAAATGCTTCCATCGGGGGTGAAAAAAAAAAACTAAAATTAATGAAGTTGTCAGATTTTCAACAACATTACGCTATACATTTTTTTCTCTTCTAAATCTCCAATGTTCACTCTGAAAATCGGTTTAAAAGAGCTTTGACGAATAAGAAAGAGTAAATAAGGAAGTACTATGTGGAGACAGACACATTAAAAACAGTGTTGAATTTTTAAAGCAAACAATAGAGAAGTAGTTATTGTATTATTTGTGTATTAAATGCAGAAGACAAAAAACATCGAGTATGTTATTCAGTCAATCCAGCTAGGCAAAAAAAAAAATGAGGTCCTAACTTCCGATCAGGGAAGGAACGCATCAGGAAAGAGAGAATACCGGACAAGCCTTCCATAAAGATATGCTCAAAAAAGAACTTTAGTCTCTGCACTATACTTCTCGGCGGCAGGAATACGTCACTGTACACATATACAGGGTGTTTTTAAAGTCGCAGTGCAGTGAATATTTCTAATATTCAGTAAATGACGTAATCATCATCTACGTACCACAATTTTGTAAACCACATTTATGAACAAACCGCTGCTTCCTTTAAGGTTTTATTTACGTAAAGGACGGGCACTACGCTACTTTCACTGTCTCATTGCTTGAAGGAAATGGTGTTGACGATTGAAAACAGGGTATTTCTGGTTGAGCATGTCTTTCGTAATGGCGGTAAATATACGGATGAGGTCATTAGACAATTCGTGAGGAAATTTCCAGACTCACAAGTCCCATCACCGAAATTATGTTACAAAATTGATCAAAAAGTTTCGTGAAACCGGTAGTGTGGTAGATGCATACCGATCTGGAAGACCTTCAATTTCACAAGACCAAATTATGGAACTCCAAGACAGAATTACAATGAGTCCAAATGCATCTTTAAACCACTTGTCTCAACAGGTGCAAATATCTAAGAGTTCTGTTCACAAGGTTTTAAGAAGTGAACTACACTATCGTCCATACAAATTGACTGAAGTGTCTCAACTCCAAGAAAGAGATTATGAATCCCGTTTAAACTACTGCATGTGGTTTCAGAATTTTATTTATGAACATGGCGCTGCCATCCTTGACGTCACTTTTTTCACTGATGAGACCTGGTTTCATTTATCCGGTTTTGTGAACAGTCAGAACAATCGGCTGTGGAGCAGTGAAAACCCCCATGAATTTCATCAAGTGCCGCTTTAGGATCAAAAAGTCGGTGTGTGGTGCGCTATAAGTCGTATGCGGATAATAGGACATATTTTTTAATGAAACAATAAATGCAGAACGTTACCGTACTTTAATTCTAGAACCGTTCATAGCACACCTTACAGAACGGGAAATTATGGAATCCTGGTTTCAGCAGGATGGGGCAACAGCACACACAGCCACAACAACACTCAATTATTTAGAAAGCATATTTGTAAATCGCATTATTTCACGTGGAATCTGGCCTGCTCGTTCACCAGATCTAACACCCCCAGATTATTATCTGTGGGGGGCATTGAAGGGGAAAGTTTATGAAAATAATCCGCAGACAATTAATGACCTAAAGACTGAAATAGTAGACAAGATTAAACAAATATCACCAGACATTATTCTGAAGGTTTTCGCAAATATGGAAAGACGAATCACGACATGTCTTTAGGCCCGTGGTGGACATTTTCAACATATGCTTTAGGCACAACTTTATTGTGTTAATACCAACATTACCCATTATAAGCTCGCCGATAGCAGTCAAGTATATTTGAATAATACCATTTATTTTACAATTTGTGTGACGCATTAGTTAACCGCATTTCTGGTGACGTTTTTCTTCCGAGAGTAGAAATTCACTGCACTGCAACTTTAAAAACACCCTGTATATATATCTATATCTTTAGATGATAGACTGTGAGAAACATCGTATCAGATTGTTAGGTCACCAACCGAATAATATGTGGCGGATTCCCAAAGACGTCTTATATGGAGATAACAATCTTCGGCGCAAGAAATAATACAGGATCCACCTCTAATAGGCTGTTATTAAACCTGTAAAAATGAAATTAGGGCTCCAGATATGAGCATAACTGACCCGGAAAGAGCTTGCTAACGGTAGACCCAACTTGAGGCAGGGTCAACGCCATTCCTGACCGCAATTCCCAGGTGTTTGGGGGTTCCAAGAAGCTGCCGACTTTAAGTGCGCAAAAGGGATGTAAAAGTAACCTTTGACAAGATCCTTTCAAGGGCACTAAATATATCATTTATCGAGACCGATAAAACTGTAATATTACTACAACTCCTATTACTACTGCCGCTATTACTACAACTGCTGCTGTTACTACTATTACAACTATTATTGCTGCTACTACTACTGCTACTAATAAATGTTATCATTATTATTCTAATTTACAACTACTGTTACTACTACTTCTGCTACTACTATTACTGCTGCTACTATTACTACTACTACCTTAGCTACAACATCTATTACTACAACCACTGCTTCTTTTACTACTATTGCAACTGCTACTGCTACTGCTACTACTACTGCTACTGCTACTATTTCTATTACTCTTATTACTACACTATTACTGCTGCTGCTTTTACTACTATTGCCACTGCTACTGCTAATACCACTGATACTAATACTATTATTATTACTCCTAATGCTACTGCTATTACCGCTGCTGCTTTTACTACTATTGCTACTACTGCTAATATTAATACTACTACTACTACTACTACTACTACTACTACTGCTACTACTACTATTGCTACTGCTACTACTTCAACTACTGCTATTAATACTAATACCTTTACTACTACTGCTATTACTACTACAACTACAACTGCTACTTCTACTACCACTGCTACTAATACTATTACTACTACTGTTAGTACTACTACTACTACAACTGCTACTGCTACCACCACTGCTACTAATACTATTACTACTACGGATATTACTACTACTACTACTACAACTGCTACTGCCACTACCACTGCTGCTATTACTATTACTACTACTGTTAATAATAATAATAATAGTAGTAGTATTGGTGCAGTAGATTACGAATTAACAGAAGTTCGATTACCACAGCTGAAACGTTGGAACTGCACACTTGAGGAAAATAAACCTTCTTCCTTGATGGACACTCTCCGCCCAGTCCCAATCGCAATGGTAAAAGTGTTGGCTCACACAGTTAGACCATGTTATAGAAATACACAGAGATCATATATTGATGACACTACTGCGTACGAAAGAAGGGCTGAAATACCTCACACTTTCAGCAAAGAGCAACTTTCCACCTTTATTTGAGCGAGGGAGTTTTACTTTCACCGTAAACACAACATATATAGTTTTAAATGAAGCAATTAATTGTTAACATACGAGTTAAATAATGAAGAACATAACCGTATGAAAGTGTGAGTAAATATTAATTATATTCTATACATGGAATCAGTTTTACAGCAGTCGGGGCATCTCCATATCCGCTCCACCGCCCGTGTCAGCATATAGAGACAAGCGTATGTAGACTGATTGTTTCTGTAAAGTGTTGCTTATAGGTACATCTGCTTTTCCCTCTAAACACTGCGGATCGACCAGATCCCTTTTCCCGCCTTTAATTATTAAATATTATTTTAATTAATTTTAATTATTAAACATTATTTTAATTAATTTTATTTTAATTATTTTAATTATTAAATATTATTTTAATTAATTTTATTTTAATTATTTTAATTATTTTAATTATTAAATATTATTTTAATTAATTTTATTTTAATTATTTTAATTATTAAATATTATTTTAATTAATTTTATTTTAATTATTTTAATTATTAAATATTATTTTAATTAATTTTATTTTAATTATTTTAATTATTAAATATTATTTTAATTAATTTTATTTTAATTATTTTAATTATTAAATATTAATGATTTGGCAAACAAAATGAGAATCAAAGGTTTTAAAAGAATAAATAAGTATTGTTGCATCTTTACGAATAACGATATTATAAAAGAGAATTCAAACGTTTACTTTCTACTCTTTGTATATTCACATTGATATATGAATACGTCACAAACATGTGTTTTGCAACATAATTTTGCGTACAACATGAACAAAAAAGCTTGTCAAAACATCGGTTAGATATTATTTCTACTGTCCAGCACGGAAATAATACTAGAGGTAAAATAAGCACCCAATAATACGTTTCATTTCAACGTTGTGCTACCAATGCCAGACCTGGACGGTAGATTCAAGAACTATAAGAAATGTAACCACTATATGAAATGAACTGTGTTAGACGCATGACAGGAAACGGCATGAGTGGTAAGAGCAGAAGTGAAGACAAGAGAATAAATCTATGAAGATTTCTAGCGATTGAATATATTTAAAAAATATACATAAAATGATTTGACCACGTAAAAAAAAAACATAATGAAAGAATTACGAATCAGCGAGCCTTCATCAAACGTTCATTAGAAATACTAGGAAACAACAGCAGATGTGGCCAACTAAAAAGCAAGAGACCGCAAATTATATCTTCTCTCGCAGTCGAGAGGCCCATGAAGATCAAAAAAGAAGAAAAAAAAAAGACGAAGGAAAGAAGAAAAGGAAGAAGTGATTTACGAAAACAGCTTTGACTGAAATCATTTTCTTCAACTATCCTTTGCACAACGACAAATCCTGTGCACGTTTATTCAATGTGGTTAACAAAAAAGCTTTAATTTGGCTTAACTAATAATAATTTTCACTGCATCTAGAAAACACCAAATCTTCTTTCAGCTTAGCCTAGCTTAAAACAACATTCATCTTACATAACTAAAAAAAAAAATACTTCTTTAACCTAGTTAAAAACAATGTTACAATTCTTCAAGACGAAGAGAAGAAAAGATAACCTTCAGTTGCTGGAAGATAAAGAAAAGATAATGAAAAAGCTGTAAGAGGTTAAGATAGTTTTATCAACAAACTCCGGTGCATAAGTACTCATGCATACATAAGTAACGCTTGGAAATTACCGAATCACAAACAAATCTCTTTCTTCAGTCAATGTAAGAACGTGATATCGATATACTTTGTTTGAATCTCACGTGGGCACTATACATTTAGTTCTGTTTCCTTTGACAGAGACACATTCGAACATTTACACAGCACGTTTATGAGGTGTCATCTGTCTGTGTTATCAATATTCATAACATCACCGTAGTGATATCTTTATTCTATCCGAGACACCAGATCGCTAAGAAAGAGCTGTTGTTGATTTGTTTTTGCCTTTGTCTTGGTGAGTCCTGATCCGTTCAACCACTGGCTATAACTTCAAGATTACATTAGACCACTATTGATATATGGCGCTGGATAGGACACACACTACGGAAGCCAACTGAGAGTATTACACAACAGGCCCTTTTTGGAATCCCCAGAGGAAAAGACAAAGAGGAAGACCAAGGAATTCTTAGAGAAGACAGAAGCAGAGATGAAGATGATGGGGAAGACATGGAATGATCTTAAAAGAATGGCAAAAAACAGAACGACTTGGAAAATGTTTGTTGAAGACCATGCTCCACTGGGAGCTAAAAAGGTAGAAGATTATTGATATAGAAAGATTTGCAGTGAAAACTACACTTCTGTAACGCTGTTCCAGTAAACTTAGTTGGATCAAGACTAGCATCAAGAATCACCTACCTCTGTGGAGGGCTGCCCATAGAGGTCACTCGTCGAGAGGAGCGTACAGAGTTAACTTTCCTGATGTTGTTTAACTTTCTCTTTGTTTCTGGCCTCATTCAGAACCTTCTCAATACTCTTTTCAACTTTTCAAAATATTCTGAACTGAAAAATGATTTCTGTAAAAGCGCATTTATATAGCTTTAAATGAAACTAACGAACAAAAATACTGGTTCATTCGATGGACTTCTGATGATCAGATCATACAGTTTCCTATTGCAAGGCTATGTGTTATGGGTTTACCATCCGTATAAGAAAAAAAAAAACACATCTTTTACTTGTTTTAAGGGTCTATCGCGGGGTTTACTAATGAGCTCAGATAAAGGCTTCATGCCAAGTGAGGTTGCTAAGCAGAGTACATGTTAGTATTTTTCATAAAAATAAAATAAAATAAAATAAAATAAAATCTCTCCCTAAAAAATAAACACGTAACCTTATATCGAAGCTTATCGACGACGTTCACGTGATCTTGCTTTCCCACCCTTTTCCCAACACACGACTCCAGATGTTGTTACATAGTACGACGATTAATAATACTTCAGTATTGAGCTATTTGTGGGTCATCATCATTGCACTCCGAACATGTCCATAGGTGCTCAGATCCCCTCCTCAGCAAGTCCCGCAGTGTCCAGCGACTGACGACTCCAGTTCTATGTTGGTTGATAAGTCTTCTTACACGCCCACTAAGTTTCTCTTTTTCTGGCTGTGCCCATCTTAACTCCCATTTCCATCATCCGAAGAAGTGACGTGGATTTGTATTTGTCGAAGTCCTGTGCTCTTCACACATCTCGGAGGGCATTGATGATGTCCGCCCGATCCATTGGTTGCCCATCCTCAACGACAGCGGAGCTAGCCAACCTGTCCGCTCTTTCATTTCCACGTACTCCCGCATGTCCAGGGACATAGACAAAGGTGACCTTACGTATTTTTGACTTCTGCAATGACTCTACTCATTGCATGCGTAGAGAGCTTGTCTCCACTTTTTTTTATCATGCTCAGCGAATCACTCAGTATACAGGCGTGGGTGTAGTCTTGTGACTCTAAAACATTTTAATGCCTTGGTCACTGCCATCACCTCCATTGTCATGCTACTCGTGGTCATGACGTATGCACCACTATCTTCTTTGGCTATTCTGCCTGTCGAGCGTGCTGTAAATGCCCATGCACTTCTTTGGTGTCGTCTTACAGGTCCGTCTGTATAGATGACCGCATCTTTCTCACCGGTGTTATCGCAGATGAGACGGTTGACCTCAGCATTAATCACGACCGGGTTCTGTTCCCTATTTTTCCTGTCGAGTGTGACAATACACGAGAAAGTCCTCTTGAATGACGTAGGCACCGGTATCCACTCCTCACCAACACTGTTATTGGTAAGCCCACAGACCTGGTTGATGACATCTTCTGCTCGGCCCACCCATGATTTGCTTCTTTTTAGCCTGGCACTTTTCCCTGTATTGAGCACGTGGACTTCAGTATATAGTATGAGACATGCATTGCCTTTAACTATTGAAAATGAGTGTGACTCGGTGATTTTAGCTGTCGATTTGTGACGTCATGATTTTAGCTGTCAATTTGTGACGTCATGATTTTAGCTGTCAATTTGTGACGTCATGATTTTAGCTGTCAATTTGTGACGTCATGATTTTAGCTGTCGATCTGTGACGTAACGATTTTAGCTGTCGATCTGTGACGTAACGATTTTAGCTGTCGATCTGCGGACGAAACAATTTTGGCTATCGATACGTGGACGACATGACTTTAGCTGTGGATCTGTAGACGACATGATTTTAGCTGTCGATTTGTAGACGACATGATTTTAGCTGTGGATCTGTAGACGACATGATTTTAGCTGTCGATCTGTAGACGACATGATTTTAGCTGTGGATCTGTAGACGACATGATTTTAGCTGTGGATCTGTAGACGACATGATTTTAGCTGTCGATCTGTAGACGACATGATTTTAGCTGTGGATCTGTAGACGACATGATTTTAGCTGTGGATTTGTAGACGACATGATTTTAGCTGTCGATCTGTAGACGACATGATTTTAGCTGTGGATCTGTAGACGACATGACTTTAGCTGTCGATCTGTAGACGACATGATTTTAGCTGTCGATCTGTAGACGACATGATTTTAGCTGTGGATCTGTAGACGAAATGGTTTTAGCTGTGGATCTGTAGACGACATGATTTTAGCTGTGGATCTGTAGACGACATGATTTTAGCTGTCGATCTGTAGACGACATGATTTTAGCTGTGGATCTGTAGGCGACATGATTTTAGCTGTGGATCTGTAGACGAAATGATTTTAGCTGTGGATCTGTAGACGACATGATTTTAGCTGTGGATCTGTAGACGACATGATTTTAGCTGTGGATCTGTAGACGACATGATTTTAGCTGTCGATCTGTAGACGACATGATTTTAGCTGTCAATCTGTGGACGACATGATTTCAGCTGTCGATCTGTAGACGACATGATTTTAGCTGTCGATCTGTAGACGACATGATTTTAGCTGTCGATCTGTAGACGACATGATTTAAGCAAACTGAATTATGAACACCATGAATTAAGTAAACCGATCAGCAGACGCCATGATTTAAGTTAGTCGATCTACGGACGTCAAACATGACTGTGACTGAAGACGGCGGACAGTAAATGAGCTGAGAGCGGCCAGTATCTCATAGGAGACAAATAATAATAAATGAATATTATTATAGAGGGAAACTTCCGAGGCGATAATCAGTGAATCAATTCAGAGGAAGAGGTATGTTTACAGCACTCGGAAAAATTTACAAATAATCAACAACAGAAAAAAATATGGACCAAGGCAGGATCGAACCTGTACTCAGTGGCACAGCGCCTTGCCAAGAAAAGCCAAACGCTAGGGAACACTGCCACTCAACTAACTAAAAAATTAGCTTCATAGGCAATGTCCTTTCGCGAAGGTATGATTTATGACTATAGCATAAGGCTGCGATCACAGCTCGGAAATATTTTTCCTGTTAAGACAAGTATCTCCCGGATAGGGTAGGGCTGAATACTTGCGTTGCAGACAAACATTTAGGACGAAACAGCACGAATAGTAGTTTCCAGTGGTTAAGACTGGAGACAAATAATAATAAATGAATATTATTATAGAGGGAAACATCCGAGGCGATAATCAGTGAATCAATTCAGAGGAAGAGGTATGTTTACAGCACTCGGAAAAAATGACAAATAAGCAACAACAGAAAAAAAAATCTCATAACAGGTTGTTTCACCAAAACAGGTTGTTTCACCGAAAATTGTGAATCAGAACTGTTTAAGTCCTCAATTCACTCTTCGTAGCAGCCAACCAATTTTACCAAACAATTGAGAATCGATTAGAAAGGCAAACCCGTAGCCAATACACCAAAATGTTTATTAAAGTTGATATTTGTTATAAGTTGATAAATTTTATAGTTTATATTTATATTTTTTTGGCTAAAATGTGCAGATATCGCAGCGTACTGAAGATCAAGACGTAACGAACCATAACTCTGTTAACACTTTTCTAATGTCGACGAAATGGAATAGTAATTCCCCTGAAGAGAAAAAAAACAAGAAGAAAAAAGAAGATAAGAATTATAACCATTATTTTAAGAAGCTACCTCATAGTATTAAACCAGTATTAGAAACGAGCAAAAACAGTTCCCAAACAGATAAAAACAGACAGCTCTGTTTTCACCTCATATAAATCTTCGTTACGAGAAAGAAACAGTCTAACAACATTTGGCAACTTTGATTGTCGCGGGGAAGAACAACAACACTGAAAGTGTAGCGAACTAATCAAAGTGTCAAATCCAATTAAAGTTACATTCATGTTGTTGAGCAGTCGGGGAACAAGCGAAAGGTATTGGCCTACATACAAGGTTCATTTTAACAAATAGCGGCTGTGGAAGGGATTATTATGTGGGATTATTTTAGTGGTAGCCTGTTAGCTTTAGAGCACACACATTGTGAGTTTAGATCCTAGAAGATACATTTTATAGTATGTTCCAGCACAGCCATCTACAGATTTACAGAGGCCTACGGGTTGACAGGAAATTCCAGGAAAACCTCAAAACTAGCGTGTCGTTTTCAGCTTTGCGAGCAAGGGAGGTAGTGAGTAGCGTGTCGTGAACCGTTTATAGCTTCTACAGATGACAACGTCACCCTAGTTGGAGCGTTTTCCGGTTTTATTTTATGTCCGCGGGTCTTTGTAAATCTATAGATGGCCATGAATTAAGTGTTACAAATACTAAGCTCATGATAAAAAATAAACGTCACACATTGTGACATATCACAAAAATATGTGACTGTCCTTCATCATCGGCTCAGTAATGCCAGAATTGGTCAGTGCGACGCCAGATCGCCCTCCTTCAAAGAGAAAATTGGTTACATTTTTCAGAGCTGGGAAGGTGAGTGTCTCAATAAGCACACTTAATAACTCACTTAGCATGAAATACTTAACTTTACCTACAGATCTGCTTAGCCTATAATAGATAACCACACCTAATAACTCACTTGCTTATCATGAAATACCTAACTTCACCTACAAACATGCTTAGTCTGTAATAGATAACTACACCTAATAACTCACGTAGCCTGTGGAACATAAATACAATCACTAACTCATTTGGTGGGTTTATACGTAACTACACCTAGTAACGCATTAACCATGTAATACATAACTAAACTTGCTAACTCACTTATCTTGTAATAGATAACTACATCTACTATCTCACTTAGTTTGTAATACATGTACATAACTACACCTTTTAATTCACTTAGTTTATAATACATTACTACAACTAACTCCCTTAGTTTGCATATATATATATATATATATATATATATATATATATATATTTATATATGTATGTATATATGGCCTTTTGCGTCTTTACAGACGGGTGGTAGGAAGCAATCATGATTAGTCAGTAGTTTGGTAAAGCATTAGTGTCTCATACTGGGTGCTGCTTTACTGAACATCTTTTCTTGTGGCTGAATTTGCTAATCCTGGACAGACAGATCCATCCACAGAATGAATAAGGTGTATTTGCGGTACCTGGCCTTGTCTCTTTTCTCTTGCGTCTTTTGTCTTCTGAATTTGATATCATCACTGTCTGATAAGTTACTGTGCCATTTCTTATGCTTGCTCTCCGTGTGCTACGATCCGCAGCCACATTTTCCGTTTCTTTCACTTATAGAAAATTCCCTCAAGAAAGCCCTGCAAAAATCCTTATATCCCCGCACTGGTCTGCCCTTTGGTCTGTTTCCGTCCTAAAGTTTTCAATACATAACTACAAGTTCAAACTCTATGTATAATGCATAGCTGCATCTAATAACTTAGCTTATAAAAATAACTATACCTACCAACTAACTTAGCGTGTAATACATAACTACACCTACTATCTCATTTAGTTAGTAATACATAACTACACCTACTAAATTACAATGTAATACAAAACTGCATTCGTACCTTTATTTTTTCAATAAAATCTACTCCAACAAACTCACATAGCCTGCAATACATAACCACACCTACCAACTCACTTAACCTGCAATACATAACTACACCTACTAATTCACCATGGTATACATAACTACACCAACAAACTCACCATGTTATATATAACTACACCTACTAATGCACCATGGTATACATAACTACACTATCAAACTCACCATTTTATATATAACTACACCAACTAATTCACCATGTTATACATAACTACACCAACTAATTCACCATGTTATACATAACTACACCTACTAATTCACTATGTTATACATAACTCCACCAACAAATTCACTATGTTATACATAACTACACCAATTAATTCACTATGTTATACATAACTACACCAGCAAACTCACTTAGCCTGCAATACGTAACTACACATACTTTAACTCACAATGTTATACATAACTACATCGACCAACTCACTTAGCCTTTCATACAAAACTACACCTACTAACTTACAATATTATACACAACTTAATTCCCACTTTTACTTTTCTCAATAAAATCAACTCCCAGCCACTAGCATCTCATTAATTCACTACGTCGTGCACAAAAGCACATACCCTACCACACATTGATTAGTCCTTGACGTTACAATATCCAACCACTCACTGATTTGTCCATGCATCATTTTATACACACGTATCAAACATATCAATACAAAAAACTGCTTTCACCGAGCTAAATCACAGCAGACATCCTTCTATCCTCGCATATAAACAGCAATCTTATTTATTGCTCCGGCACTTAGATTCTGTACAGTTTTGGAAAATAAAGAGAATAGAAAATAGAGTTTACTTGCAAAGGGGAGTAACTGATGTGAGCTTCCTAAGACGATGATGTTTTATAGCTCTCAATTACTTACAATATAAAAGTTCTTTCTTGAAGTTAAGATTATTTCCCATCCATCAGTTCTTTCACTGGAGAACATGGTGACTGAAATAACATAGTTTTAAATTTAAATTCTGGCTAGACTATATTAGGGATAATCTAATGAAGTCTCATGCTAAGTTAAGATCGCTCTGCACTTGAGGTAACATGTCAGACCTTTTACTTGGAACTACCTCATGGGGTTTTTCCCAGACTGGATGAGAAGATAGATAATGGTTGAGTCCCCTTGTGGGCGTATAGTAAAAGATGATCTATTTCAATTCATTTTAGAACTCAAGAGAGTTATTGATGACGTTTTTTTTTTAAAATATTATTTTAGATCGACTTTATTTAGATAGTAAAAAAAAAAAAAGTAAAGTACCCCCGTCACGCCAAGTGACGTATAGGGAAATATGGTGTTAGTGACCTTATATTTTACAGACCTTCAGCACATGATTTTTGGGGTAATGTGGTCAGTATTACGCCCGTGCTGCTTTACTTTCCCAGAAAAAAATCCGGTACCCATTTAAGGCTGGGTGAACCCGGAAGCCGTCGGTTGGGATCGAACCCTACCCCTTGTCCGTGGTTGTCCAGTTCACGAACCACTGAGCTATCGCGGCTCCCTTTTATTTAGATAGTAGTTTGGACTAATGAAGGATGGTGGTATTTTTAATCATCAGGACATTTCCCAAGCTTTCATATACAGTATATTACAGAATTCAGAAACTTGGGATTCATGATTGAAGTGGATCCTCAATACTTAGATTGAAACCGATCCTTCAAAGTGAGAGTGTCCAGATATTAAGTAGGACAAAGATATGTCCAGGGGAGGAATTTAAAAAAAAAAAATCAGTTTTCTTCTTGATATATACCTTAGCTTTATGCAGTTTTAGGTTAGTCGATCTGAGGATGTTATGATTTAAACTCATCGATCTACGTTCAAAATGATTTAAATTAATTGATCTACGTATCGCATGATTGAAACTAATGGATCTACGTACCACATGATTGAAACTAATGGATCTACGTACCACATGATTTAAACTAATTAATCTACGTACGCCATGATTTAAACTAATCAATCTACGTACATCATGATTTAAATTAATCAATCTACGTACACCAAAATTTAAGCCAATCGACAACCGTACGCAGTGATATAAACTAATCAATTTAAGTTCGCCATAATTTAAGCCAGTCGATCTGCGAACGCCAGGATTTAAGCTAGTCGATCTGTGGCGCCATAATTTAAGTTATTCGATCTGCGGACGTCACGATTTAAGCTAGTCAATTTGCAGATCCTATGTTATAAGCTAGTCGATTTGTAGATGCTATAGTTTAAGCTAGTCGATTTGCGGATCCAATAATTTAAGCTAGTCGATTTGTAGATCCTATAATTTAAGCTAGTCGATTTGCGTATCCTATGATTTAAGTTAGTCGATATGCATGCAGATCCTATGTTTAAGTTAGTCGATTTATGGATACTATGATTTAAGCTAGTCGATTTGCAGATCCTATGATTTAAGTTAGTCGATATGCATATCCTATGTTTAAGTTAGTCGATTTGTGGATACTATGATTTAAGTTAGTCGATTTGTGGATACTATGATTTAAGCTAGTCGATTTGCGGAGTCTATGTTTAAGTTAGTCGATTTGTGGATCCTATGTTTAAGTTAGTCGATTTGTGGATCCTATGATTTAAGTTAGTCGATTTGCGGATCCTATGATTTAAGCTAGTCGATTTGTGGATCCTATGATTTAAGTTAGTCGATTTGTGGATCTTATGATTTAAGCAAGTCGATATGCAGATCCTATGATTTAAGTTAGTCGATATGCAGATCCTATGATTTAAGCTAGTCGATATGCAGATCCTATGATTTACGCTAGTCGATATGCGGATCCAATGATTTAAGGTAGTAGATTTGGGGATCCTATGAATTAAGCTATTTAATTTGCTGATCCTATGATTTAAGGTAATCGATTTGCGTATCCTATGATTTAAGCTAGTCGATTTGCGGATCCTATGATTTAAGCTAGTCGATTTGCGGATCCTATGATTTAAGGTAATCGATTTGAAGATCCTTTGGATACCATGACAGGGTCAGTGACCGATATCAAAATTATCTGGCTAACGAGGTGTGGAGTCGTTTTAGTCTTTAGTTGCGATTGATATAGAAGTCTCAGTATTGTTGTACCTAGTCTGTTTGATATAGAAGATCCAGTATTGTTGTACCTAGTCTGTTGATATAAAAGACCCAGTATTGTTGTACCTAGTCTGTTGAAATAGAAGATCCAGTATTGTTGTACCTAGTCTGTTGATATAGAAGATCCAGTATTGTTGTACCTAGTCTGTTGATATAGAAAACCCAGTTTTGTTGTACCTAGTCTGTTGATATAGAAAACCCAGTTTTTTTTGTACCTAGTCTGTTGATATAGAAGTTCCAGTATTGTCATATTTAGTCTGTTGATATAGAAAACCCAGTTTTGTCGTACCTAGTCTGTTGATATAGAAAACCCAGTTTTGTCGTACCTAGTCTGTTGATATAGAGGACCCAGTTTTGTTGTACATATTATGTTGATATAGAAGTTCCAGTATTGTCGTATTTAGTCTGTTGATATAGAAGACCCAGTTTTGTCGTACCTAGTCTGTTGATATAGAAGACCAAGTTTTGTCGTACCTAGTCTGTTGATATAGAAGACCCAGTATTGTCGTATTTAGTCTGTTGATATAGAAGACCCAGTATTGTCGTATTTAGTCTGTTGATATAGAAGACCCAGTTTTGTTGTACCTAGTCTGTTGATATAGAAGACCAAGTTTTGTTGTACTTAGTCTGTTGATATAGAAGACCCAGTTTTGTCGTACCTAGTCTGTTGATATAGAAGACCAAGTTTTGTCGTACCTAGTCTGTTGATATAGAAGACCCAGTATTGTCGTATTTAGTCTGTTGATATAGAAGACCCAGTATTGTCGTATTTAGTCTGTTGATATAGAAGACCCAGTTTTGTCGTACCTAGTCTGTTGATATAGAAGACCCAGTTTTGTTGTACCTAGTCTGTTGATATAGAAGACCCAGTTTTGTTGTACTTAGTCTGTTGATATAGAAGACCCAGTTTTGTTGTACCTAGTCTGTTGATATAGAAGACCCAGTTTTGTTGTACCTAGTCTGTTGATATAGAAGACCCAGTTTTGTTGTACCTAGTCTGTTGATATAGAAGACCCAGTTTTGTTGTACTTAGTCTGTTGATATAGAAGACCCAGTTTTATTGTACCTAGTCTGTTGATATAGAAGACCCAGTTTTGTTGTACCTAGTCTGTTGATATAGAAGACCCAGTTTTGTTGTACCTAGTCTGTTGATATAGAAGACCCAGTTTTGTTGTACCTAGTCTGTTGATATAGAAGACCCAGTTTTGTTGTACCACTTGAACAGAGAGGTTCAGACGACTTGAGCAGAAACTCGACAATCAGGAACATCATTGCAGTGGCACATAAACGTCTAGGTTGTAAAAGCCACAGGTGCAATCTTCGATCCTGTACCATTCGACCATCACAGTCAAACAAAACATGTACCAAAATCGAATATCCCACAGGCGGAAGACTGTGCTATTCATAGATGTGCTAGAAGGTTATCGCATTATTATTGAAGTGCTAAGTTACTGAGTCCAGATTAAAGTATCGATTCTATCACACACCGGGCAGGCCCATAAGTGCACAATCTTAAACAAAAATTGCAATGTGTTCACGCTGATTGTTACTATAGTTTGATAATACAACACTCCCAATTCGTCATCTTCGTTGTTCATCTCGCATCCCTGTGTCCACCTCTCTTTAACTTTATCATCACCTCTAACATGTGTTACATATCTTTCTCATCTCACCATCCCATCTCTCATCCCTGTGTCCACCTCTCTTTAACTTTATCATCATCTCTAACATGTGTTACATCTCTTTCTCATCTCACCATCCCATCTCTCATCCCTGTGTCCACCTCTCTCTAACTTTATCATCACCTCTAACATGTGTTACATCTCTTTCTCATCTCACCATCCCATCTCTCATCCCTGTGTCCACCTCTCTTTAACTTTATCATCATCTCTAACATGTGTTACATCTCTTTCTCATCTCACCATCCCATCTCTCATCCCTGTGTCCACCTCTCTTTAACTTTATCATCACCTCTAACATGTGTTACATCTCTTTCTCATCTCACCATCCCATCTCTCATCCCTGTGTCCACCTCTCTCTAACTTTATCATCACCTCTAACATGTGTTACATCTCTTTCTCATCTCACCATCCCATCTCTCATCCCTCTGTCCACTTCTTCCTAACTTCATCATCTGACACGTAGCTATAGGTATTTGTGCCTCACCGTTTGCTGTCGTTGCCCCCATCTTCTGAAGAAGACCTTAGGACGAAACGTCAGTATTTTATTGTGTTCCTTTTTTGTGAAGCTGTCACGGTACCTTGGCGTATACATCACACCCCACTACTGGCTCCTTGCTATTAGCTTTACCGCAGCACTGCAATTAGTTGCCGGTTCCTTCTTCGTTGTTCCATCCTACATTGTAACAAGTCTGACTTTGTCCACTTATCGCTGTCTTGTATAAGAGCATCTTCAACACTCGTTTCTCCCCCGTGTCGGCATATAGTTACAAAATAATCAATTTCACTTCGGAATAGAACTCAAGAGAGTTATGAATGGATTGCTATTTTTATTACGTCAAACAGGCTGAATTTTACACAAATCTTTCACCAAACCTCGTTGTCCACTCAAGAAACAATCAACTGCAACGTATTATAAAGGAGAAAATAAAAGTAAGTAAAGTAAAGTAAAGTAAAGTAAAGAAAAGTAAAGAGTACCGTCCCGCCAAGTGGCGTATAGGGAATATGGTGTTAGTGACCATAAATTTTACAGACCTTCAGTACATAATTTTTGGGGTAATGTGGTCGGTATTACGCCCGTGCCGCTTTACTTTCACAGTAAAAAAATATCCGGTAGCCATTAAAGGCTGGGTGAACCCGGAAGCCGTCGGATGGGATCGAACCCTATCTCTTGTCCTTTGTAGTCCAGTTCACTAATCACTAATGAAAATAATGAAGAAAAAGAAACGAATAATTGTTGAAAGTTGTAAAATGTGTTTGACGGAGATTTTCAAAATAAAGAGGATTGTTATTATTTGGATCATTATCACTGCACGCCGGACGGATCCATAGGTGCTCCGCTATCCCCTTCGAGAATGTCGAGAAAATCCGAGGATATTCCTGGCCCTCGAGCGCGAAATCCATATCACGGTCTGGGATCCACGTTTGGGTCGGTTTCTGCTGACAGTTTCGTCCGCACAGCTTTAGGATTTTTAACTGCTAAATGTTCTTTAACGTGCACACGGAGCCTCCTATTTATTGCCGCTATCTTAGAGGGCTTAACATCGGATCACTATCCAAGAGATCAGGAGAGGGTAACTTCAAGAAGAAACAACAGATTAATGTTTTTATTTTTGACAAATCACCACCGGTTCCGGTGGGCTTTGAAGTCTGATCCTTCTTTTTCAGAAGTCAACTCGTATCACTAGACACTTAATGAGTGTGGTCCAATCTTTACATACCCGAGGGCAAAAGACACAACTATCTGCCAGTGGTCCGGGGCCATCACACACACAGGCACGCACGTAAGCAGGCACACACACACACACACGCGCGCGCTCGCAAACACGGATGTAATCTTCATATATTTATTTCATGTGTGTGTGTGTGTGTGTGTGTGTACGTGTACAGATAAAGGTAGGCAAAATATAAAGGGGGGAGAATGGAGAAAATATAGAAAAAATGGTATGGTAAAAGCTTTACGTGATTGATAGACGACACAGATTTGAGCGACGTTTCGGCTCAATAGGCCTTCAGCAGGAACAAACAAACAACACGCACACACAGATATGTAAGTAAATAAAACTAATCCTACATAGCTAACTAGTAGCGAAACATCCAAAACAAAATAATCGAAATTGGTTTAAGAAAGACTTCCCTGTGTCGTAGACCTTGGTCAGAATGGGAAAGAAAGAGTCACACGGGTGTAACTGTAATTATATCCTACTGGTCAAGACCGTGTGAAGGGTTCTCAAAATATGCGAGTGGGGGGAACGCCGTCTAGGTTACCTCGACAGCAAAGACAATGACAATGTTTAAAAGTATCTAATGGTCCACAAATACATGTACACACACAGATGCGTGTATACATATATACACGCACAAACAGACATGCACATACCTATATATATATATATATATATATATTATATATATATATATATATATATATACATATATACATGCATATATATATATATATATATATATATATATATATATATATATATATATATAACAATACCCATACATATGAACACATACGTGCATATGCACACCCTTAAAGGGACAATCATATATGTGAATATATGTGCGCATAACGCCCACATAATCAGAACAGTACACACCGAGGTAGGGAGCTGCGATAGCTCAGTGGTTAGTGAACTGGACTACACAGGACAAGAGGTAGGGTTCGATGCCAACCGACGGCTTGCGGGTTCATCCAGCTTTAATGGGTACCGGATTTTTTTCTGGGAAAGTAAAGCGGCCCGGGCGTAATACCGACAACAATACCCCAAAAATTATGTGTCAAAGGCTTGTAAAATATAGGTCACTAAAACCATATTCTCTACACGCCACTTGGTGTGACGGAGGCACTTTACTTTACTTACACACCGAGGTCAGTGTGCATACATAAAGAAGAAAGAATAGAGCAGAAGAATAACAGGTACTCAAAAGGCGGAAAGAGAGAGATGTCTGAGAGTGGGGTACAATAAAAACATATGAAGGGTAAGTAGCACAGAAAAAAGGGGTATAGGAGAACACCAAACTGTCTCAGTGGGGACTAGTGAAGGAGAACTATGAATAGCATGGCATAGTGGATAGGCTAAAGTGCCCAAACATGGGCAGCAGAGAAGGCTATGCAATAGGGAAGGAGCAACTAAAGGGAAACTATGTGTACGACTGAGATACATTCATGCCTCGTGGGGTCAGCGAACCAAACTGGACTATGAGGCGATTTTCCATAGCAAAACGGCTGCGGTCGCCAGAGTGACAAAGGACAATACCAGTGATACGAATGTCGTCTTTACGCTTGGGGTCTGAGGAATTGAAATGGGAAAACACTGGATTACCAGTCTCCTGTTGAACATCTCGAAGATGTTCACAAAATTGTAACGCTAATCGTCCTCCAGACTCGCCAATATAAGTCATGTGGCATCGTTGGCATATGATGGCATAAATGATGTTACGGGACACACATGTGAAGCCATGCTTGATCTCGAACCGTCCATTTGGGAATAAGACAGAATCAGTGGGGAGCACATAGGCATAGGTGATACAGTTACGACCACAAGGGGCCGTACCGAAGTGTGATAACAATGGGCGTCTATGGGTTTGTAGAAAACCGAGATGTGGAGGCCAGAAGTGCACAAGGAATCAATAAGATTTAGGAAGGTAACAGAGTAGGATATACACAGGGAAGAAATGTTTCTTTTATTAAACCAGCTTTGATTATTTTGTATTTGATGTTTCATTACTAGTTAGTTATGTAGGATTAGTTTTATTTACTTACATATCTGTGTGTGCGTGTTGTTTGTTTGTTCCTGCTGAAGACCTATTGAGCCGAATCGTCGTTCAAATATGTGTCGTCTATCTATCACGTAAAGTTTTTACCATACCATTTTTTCAATTTTTTTTTCTATTTTCCATCACATTTAACTATACCGCAGCTTCACATTTGTATACATTCATTTGTATTTCTTTGCCTTAACCCCTTCCTAGGTAATATAACCTAGTTAGAGAGAGTCTTGCAGTGCTGTATTGAGCAATGTTGCATCATGGTTGCGGAACATGGACAGTAAGCAAAGACATTCAATGCCGAGCAGAAACAGCTAAAATGTTTTTTTTTTTCTTTTTCCAGAAGCATGAGAAGTTACCTTAAATAGCAAAAGAAAATTCAATGAAGAGGTCATGAAAGAGGTAGATGAAGAAAGGACGATTATAGAAGAAATTAGTAAAAGGACTTACCCATTTTTATGGCATGCGCGGAGAAGACGTGAGTTAGACTACTTGGTAGTAACAGGAGAAACGGAAAGCAGGAAGTAAAGGTAAACAAAAGGAAATGACGACGAATAGCTAGATGACGTGACACGGAACCAGATAGACGGTTGAATAATTAATTATACGAGATCGAGGGTTATGGAGAAACATGATATCTAACCCGACACTGATAGATCATGAATAAATGTAACAGAGCTGCCGTTACCTTCAGTAATATAACAGATTACTTCTAGTAATATAACAGAGATGCAGTTACCTTCAGTAATATAACAGATTACTTCTAGTAATATAACAGAGATGCCGTTAGGTTTAGTAATATAACAGATTACTTCTAGTAACATAACAGAGATACCGTTAGGTTTAGTAATATAACAGATTACTTCTAGTAATATAACAGAGATACCGTTAGATTTAGTAATATAACAGATTACTTCTAGTAATATAACAGAGATGCCGTTACCTTCAGTAATATAACAGATTAATTCTAGTAATATAACAGAGATGCCGTTAACTTTAGTAATATAACAGATTACTTTTAGTAATATAACAGAGATGCCGTTACCTTTAGTAATATAACAGAAATGCCGTTACCTTCAGTAATATAACAGATTACCTTTAGTAATATTAAAGAGATGCCGTTACCTTCAGTAATATAACAGAGATGCCGTTACCTTTAGTAATATAACAGAGATGCCGTTACCTTCAGTAATATAACAGAGATGCCGTTACCTTTAGTAATATAACAGAGATGCCGTTACCTTCAGTAATATAACAGAGATACCGTTAGGTTTAGTAATATAACAGATTACTTCTAGTAATATAACAGAGATGCCGTTAGGTTTAGTAATATAACAGATTACTTCTAGTAATATAACAGAGATACCGTTAGGTTTAGTAATATAACAGATTACTTCTAGTAATATAACAGAGATGCCGTTACCTTCAGTAATATAACAGATTAATTCTAGTAATATAACAGAGATGCCGTTACCTTTAGTAATATAACAGATTACTTTTAGTAATATAACAGAGATGCCGTTACCTTTAGTAATATAACAGAAATGCCGTTACCTTCAGTAATATAACAGATTACCTTTAGTAATATTAAAGAGATGCCGTTACCTTCAGTAATATAACAGAGATGCCGTTACCTTTAGTAATATAACAGAGATGCCGTTACCTTCAGTAATACGACAGAGATGCCGTTACATTTAGTAATATAGCAGATTACTTCTAGTAATATAACAGAGATGCCGTTACCTTTAGTAATATGACAGAGATGCCGTTACATTCAGTAATATAACATATTACTTCTAGTAATATAACAGAGATGCCGTTACCATCAGTAATATAACAGATTACTTTTAGTAATATAACAGAGATGCCGTTACCTTCAGTAATATAACAGAGATGCCGTTACCTTTAGTAATATAACAGAGATTCCGTTACCTGTATTAATATAACAGAGATGTCTTTACCTTCAATAATATAATAGAGAATCCGTTACCTTCAGTAATATAACAAATTACTTTTAATAATATAACAGAAATGCCGTTAACTTTAGTAATATAGCAGAGATTCCGTTACCTTCAGTAATATAACATAGATACCGTTACCTATAGTAATATAACATAGACACCTTTACCTTTAGCAATATAACAGCGGTCCAGTTACCTTTAGTAACAAAACAGAAACACCTTTACCTTAGTAATATAAAAGAGATATTCTTAGCTTTAGTAAAACAAGAGATAAATCATTACCTTTAATAATATACCAGAAATATCGTTACTTTTAGTAATATAGTAATACTTAATAATACAGAGATATATATTTGTGTCTTTACCTATTGTAATGTATTAGAAATACCTTTAGTTGTAACAATATAACAGAGATACCTTTAGCTATAATACCATGGCGAGATGCCTTCAGCTATAATATTGTAGCAGAAATACTTTTAGTTTTAATACCGTGCCAGAGATACTTTACATTTAATTATATAACAGAGGTACCTTCATATTTAGTAATATAACAAAGACACCTGACATTTAGTAATTCCGCAATCGAGAATGATATCGTGTCATACGTTACAATCAATTAATCTGTGAGTCTCAATTGTTGATATTCTAGGCACAAGCGGACGGAATATCAATGAGAAACGTGTGTGCGTATCATTCCTTGAATAAACGACAGAAATGTAGCGGAAGAGTGAACAAATGGGCTAAGATAATACTAGAAGCGGAAGCATTATTTTCCGAAGAAACAGCTCAATCAGTGATTTAAGGAAATGTTTGGGAAGAAAACTGGAGAAAAAAAACTATAGCTAATGTAGTAAAAAGATTAATTTACTTTTTTTTTTTTTAATGAGAATAAAATGGAGATAACTATATACCAGCGCCAGACCCTTTGTTTACTTGCTTCAAAATAACAAAATCGCCAATCGAAATGCTTATTTCAGATGATTGGTTGTAATTTAAAATAAAATACACACATACATAAATATATCATCATCATTATTATCATCATCATCATCATTATCATCATTATCATTAAGTGGCATGCCCGTTGGCGTAGGTCATCATGTCTCTCCATAACTTTCGATCTCGGCAGTTATTTATCATGTCTGTTGTTGACCTACTGCCAAGTCATTCTCTTAAGCTGTCTGGTATCTTTTCTCTTTGCTTCCCTCTATCTCTTGTCCCTCAATTTTCCCAATTGTCACAATATACTCCAGCTGTTCGCTTTTCATTACATGGCCATATAAATGATGATTGTTTCTTCCTAATATTGGAAATTAGCTCTCTTTTTGCTTTGGCCTCTTTTAGAACGTTTTCTTTACTCTTCTTAGATGTCCATGGTATTCTCAACATTCTTCTGTAAAACCACTTTTCTACAGCAACCATTGATTTTATTATTCGTTGTCCTACTGTCCATGATTCACATTCATATGTTAAATTCCATAATTGCTCAAACGCTCGTGCAAGTGGAATCATCCGAATTACTAACTCATCTCCCAAACAAAGAAAAGTATATATATATATATATATATATATATATATATATATATATATATATATATGTGTGTGTGTGTGTCTGTTTGTGTCTGTGTGTGTGTGTGTGTGTGTGCTTGAGTGTGTACAAATAAAGGAAGGTGATAAAAACAATTTACAAGCAGACAAGGCATTTTTTAAAGTAAATACTTGAGAATGTCAAAGAATTGGCTTCATTGTCCTCCTAACCACTCAGACCACTCAGATCACTCAGACCATTCAGACCACTTAGATCACTCAGACGACTCAGACCACTCAGACTACTTAGATCACTCAGACCACTCAGACCCCTTAGATCACTCAGACCACTCAGACCACTTAGATCAGACCACTCAGACCCCTTAGATCACTCAGACCACTCAGACCACTTAGATCACTCAGACCACTCAGACCCCTTAGATCACTCAGACCACTCAGACCACTTAGATCACTCAGACCACTCAGACCACTTAGATCACTCAGACCACTCAGACCACTTAGATCACTCAGACCACTCAGACCACTTAGATCACTCAGACCACTCAAACTACTTAGACCACTCAGACCACTCAGACCACTTAGATCATTCAGACCACTCAGACCACTTAGATCACTCAGACCACTCAGACCACTTAGATCACTCAGACCACTCAAACTACTTAGACCACTCAGACCACTCAGACCACTTAGATCACTCAGACCACTCAGACCACTTAGATCACTCAGACCACTCAACTACTTAGACCACTCAGACCACTCAGACCACTTAGACTCATTCAGACCACTCAGACCACTTAGATCACTCAGACCACTCAGACCACTTAGATCACTCAGACCACTCAGACTACTTAAATCACTCAGACCACTCAAACCACTTAGACCACTCAGACCACTTAGATCACCCAGACCGCTTAGATCACTCAGACTACTCAAACCACTTAGACCACTCAGACCACTCAGACCACTTAGATCACTCAGACCACTCAGACCACTTAGATCACTCAAACCGCTAAGACCACTTTGATCACTCAGACCACTCAGACCACTTAGATAACTCAGACCACTTCGATCACTCAGACCACTTAGATCACTTTGATCACTCAGACCACTCAGATCACTCAGACCACTCAGACCACTTTGACCACTCAGATCTACTTTGGTAACAGGTGTTTGTCCTTAATACTTTATTTGTTTCAATGCTAATTTAGTTGAGTCAACGATCTCACCTAGGATAACAAGGATGAGGTAGATACCAACAACTGTAAAGACAGATCTGTAAGACGATACTGAAGGATAGTATGGGCATTTACAGCACGCTCGACTGGCAGAACAATCAAAGAAAACAGCTGCGCATACGTTACGAGTAGCTTGAAGATGGAGGTCTTGACAGTGTCCAGGGCTGTCATCTCGTTGAAGTCACAGGATTTCAATACGCCTGCAAACTAAGTAATTCAATGACCATGATAAAAAAAAAAAGTGGAGGCGGGTTCTGTACGCTGGCAGTGGGTAGAGTAATTGAAGAAAACAGAAAATACGTAGTCACCTTTGTCTACATCATTGGACATGCGGGATTACGAGGAAATGAAAGAATGGACAGGTTGGCTAATTTTTCTGTCGCCGAATGGATCAGGCGGACGTCATCCGCACTCCCGAGATGCGGAAAGGCGACAGGACTTCGACAACAAGAAGTCCACGTCACTCCTTCGGATGAAAGAGATGGGAAGTTAAGATGGGCACAGCCAGAAACGAAACACCTAGTGGGCGTATAAGAAGACTTATCAACCAACACAGAACTGGAGTCGTCAGTCGCTGGACACTGCGAGACTTGCTGAGGAGGGAATCTGAGCAGCTATGGACATGTTCAGAGTGCAATGATGATGACCCTCACATAACCTAATAACTTATTTGATTGGTGTTTATCTATGAATGTAAAATCCTGCGTACATTCAATTAATTATAGGGCGTTGCATCGTAAAATAAAATTAAAAAAAAAATTTTTGGTTAAAAAAAAAAAATTAAATATTGCATTCTCAAAACTCTTAGATTTACCAATCTTTTTCTATTTTTGTCATGAGCATTGCTGTACTAAAATATGAATCATACAAAATAGTTAGTGTAACACAAACAAATCTACTTTTATATGTGGTGTTACAAATTGGAACCACTTCCATAAAATATCAGTGCTAAGGGGAATGTACTAGACTCAGGACATCTTCAAATCATAAACGCTGCACAATTAATTTCCAAGATTACAACTAAAGGATGACACTTTGAGGTGAAAACAAAAAGTTGTGGGGTAACTCTCTTTCTCCTGATCTTGTCTTCGTGCATAATTTGAAAGTTATCTCTCTCCTCATGCTTTTCTTGGCTTGACGAATAAAAATGATTTTTTTCTGTTTTTTTTTCGAAAATCGCGTTAAAAGTCCTCATTGTGCGCTGGCTTCATCCAAGACTTCATTATTCCTTATAGCTGTTAATGTTATTCTGAACATTCTTCTTTTAAACCGCATTATGTGGAGATAATCTGCCACGGGTTTTATTGCCCTTTCATTAATTTCCTGTGACGCAATTCAGACGGCCAATTTAAAATACAGGAAGACGGAAAAATAGATCTGGATTGAGAAGTAAAGGATACATGATAGGGCTCTTAGCAGATGTGCAGAACAAACATGTAATCAACAACTTTTTAGTTAGTTGGGTTAAACAATAACTGGACTTCCTGCAGCGTAGTTAGTAATATTCAAAAGGGTAGAAGACACCGGATATGGATGGGCAGGGCTGAAAGTGGTCGAAGGTTCATGACTGACTACGTTAGAATCAGTGGCCACAGCTAAAGGAGGTAATAGTGAACCTCGCCGCCAAGACTGTGATAACAGATTAATTAGTCAGGCCACTCGATTACAGATAGGATTGGAAGGTAATCCAGTACCCAGAAATGCCACACTGATGTCGGATATATAGGGCAAAATGGTACAGATATCACAGCACGCTGGAAACAAATAATATAACGCATCTACCTCAATTTAACGCCATTTAGCGCTGACGATGAAGCGATCTTGTCGTCGGGCGACGTTGACCGGAAGCAGGAGTGACATATTTATACAAATAATGCAAGTACAACTTAAGTTACACCGCAATCTTTTCATGTCTATATAATCAGCATGGAATGTAATTCTACAATGCTAATTTATAAAAAGGCTAATCATGACGTATTGAGAATGTGGTTACACCCCTAGACTATCTAAATCGCATGCTCGACACAACATTTAAAACTTATATTAAAACCCTTTTAAAGATGTAAGCTACTCGCCCTCGAAGATGTGTACCAACTGCGTCAAAAAAGTCATCACTATACAACGATGTCGGTTCTTCATTATAATAAATCAGTTTTGTTCAATTGTTTCACTGATACTTATTTGAACAATTAGTCACCTTTAAGCATTGCACCGGTATGGATTGTAGTAAAGGACTCCCCATTCCTATTCCTTTTTACCTTTTGCTGCTTGCCGAATGTTTTATTAATTTCATTATAACACGTACCTGACGCATTAAGTTGTGGAAAGTAATAACAGCGAAGAAGAGCACTGTCACCCCTCGCCTACAACACTGTGACATAATACATCATCATCAAGTACCGGGCCTGCTGACGTAGGTGATCATGTCTCTCCACAACTTTCGATCACGACAGTTATTTATCATTTCTATTGTTGATCTTCTACCAAGCTATTCTCTTAAGCTGTCTGGTATCTTTTCTTTTTACTTCCCTCTATCTCTTCGTGCCTCAATTCCCCAGTTATTACAATATATTCCAGTTGTTCTCTTCTCATTACATGGTCAAAAAATGATTATTGTTTCTTCCTAATTTTGGAAATTAGCTCTCTTTTTGCTTTGGCCTTTTTCATTACGTTTTCATTACTCTTCTTAGCTGAGTCCATGGTATTCTCAAAATTCTTCTGTAAAACCACATTTCTACCGACTCCAGTGATTTTCTTGTCTGTTGTCCTATTGTCCATGATTCACTTCCATATGTTAAGACAGGCTCTACATAACATTTAAGAACTCGTATTCTTGTTTATATCGTTAAAAATGGATTGCATAGTATCTTCCTCATTTTTTGGAAAGCTGCTTTTGCCTGAGCCATTCTGCATCTCACCTCTTTTGTACATCTTCCGTCTGAGGTTAACAAAGTTCCCAACTATTTAAATTCATTTACCTGTTTTAATATTGTTCCACTTGTCTTTATTTTGCACTGAGATTATGTCTTTTTCTTTGTTGTTACCATTACTTTTGTCTTTCTGCTATTAAGGCTGATTCCTTTATTTCTTTCACTATAATGTCCAACATTTCTTGTAACTCATTTTCACTCTTAGCGATTAAGACTGTGTCATCAGCATACCTTAGATTATTTATATTATGACCTCCGACATAATACAGTAAATTGTAATATGTCCTTCCAATATAGGACTGTCTTTAACCTTCATCACAAAGTCTATACTTCTTATATAAATTACCTTTCCTTATTCTCTATATCGTCTCCCCTAAGTGACCCATATCATGACAATTCTGATCATGATATTGATGTTTCCTCTAAGGATTTACACAATCAAATTCCAACGTCTTCTTATTTTTGCAGGTGGTATTTCTTCTTAGCAAATAAACAGCCCTAATCTTCGAATAACCTCCCTTGGTTTCATCAATTGAATTGAATGGTCTGCTACTGTCTTTCTATTTCCAATGTTCTTATTGAATAACCTATATCTGGCTCACATTTTAACTCACATGCATTTATTTATCAGTAAGCTGCTCCCAGACACTGTAACGAGAAACATATACAAAATCTGATACATATCTTCACTTCTGGGCATCCTTATCTATTTAGTATTTTTTTACTCTACATCTTCATTGCAAAGATTAATATGATGCATATATTTTTAATTCCGAACAATATCACATTATACAGTTCTGGCATTATACTTCATTACTGCCAAACGTTCTTACATAATAAATTACGTCTGAGTATTCTTATATTATGCGAGAGACCTTTATATTTGAACATTCTTACAGTATATGAGACAAGTTTACTTCTGAACATTCTCACAATATATGAAATAAATTTACTTCACAACATTTTTATATTAGAGAAGACAGGGATACGTCTGAATTTTCTTACATTATACGAGACATGTTTACTTCTGAACATTCTTACATTATACGAGACATGTTTACCTCTGAACATTCTTACATTATACCAGACATGCTTACTTCTGAACATTCTTACATTATACCAGACAGGTTTACCTCTGAACATTCTTACATTATACCAGACAGGTTTACCTCTGAACATTGTTACATTATACCAGACATGTTTACTTCTAAATATTCTTACATTATACCAGACAGGTTTACCTCGGAACATTCTTACATTATACCAGACAGGTTTACCTCTGAACATTCTTACATTATACCAGACAGGTTTACCTCTGAATATTCTTACATTATACCAGACAGGTTTACCTCTGAACATTCTTACATTATACCAGACAGGTTTACTTCTGAACATTCTTACATTATACCAGACAGGTTTACTTCTTAACACTCTTACATTATACTAGACAGGTTTACCTCAGAACATTCTTACATTACACTAGACAGGTTTACCTCTGAACATTCTTACATTACACTAGACAGGTTTACCTCTGAACATTCTTACATTATACCAGACAGGTTTACCTCTGAACATTCTTACATTATACCAGACAGATTTACTTCTGAACATTCTTACATTAAACGATTCTGTTGATAATCAGATCGTATTTTTCCAAACAATAACTCCAGTTACTTTTCAAGCCCTGTATTGTTTTCATTAGTTATTTATTTTTAGTACTATTATTACATGTGAACATGCCTATGTTTGTGTCCAATACATTCTTGTCAGAAGCAAGATATTTGTATTCTCCAAATGAGCTTGACTGTTCCCCTATTGTCCCTGATTATAATTATTAAAGCAATCTTTTTTGTTCATTTACTTAAACTTAAAATTAAAAAAAATAATTTTAATTTCACATAATTAGATCTAATTTAATATTTTCAACACAAAAGATAATTATGCATGGTAAAACGGTTTACTGATTTGCTATGAATGTTGTTTATTGTCATAGTCTTGTTAATTATGTTCTGTAATATATAAAAGATTTTTGTTATGTCTTTTCAGTGAATCAAGCGTTCTGGGTGCATCATTTGTTGATATACGTTGTGCGTACCTCATTATCGTGGAATGGGTGGCATTGTAATAGACAGATCACAGCCAACTATAGTCTTACTCAGGCTCGGGGGGCTGGAATGGATCACCCAAATCTTGTGACGTTTTAAGCATTGTAATCAGGGGCGGTTGTGGGGTAAATGACGTCAGCCGTCTATAGAGCGCATTGTAATAGTGAACCAGGAGATTGTAGAAAGTGTGCAAAGTATGGAAACAGAGCATAGGTACATGAGGTGTTCAAGATGGTGCGAACTGGAAATGTCTAAAAGGGGTGACGTATTGTTTTTAACGGTTGTGACGTATTTGTGTAGCAACTAGGAGACAACAGAAATTAGAGTGGCAGAATTTGATTGGCCGAGTGAGGAAGCTTGGGATGGCAAGTAGGGGAATATATAAAGTTTAGAAGGCACTCAACGGTCAACAGTCAGCGAAGTAGTCAGCAGTTAGCAGTCAGTCTCTCCTTAGTTAGTCCAACTGTGTAAATTTACAGATATGATAGATTAGCTTGTGACCATTTAGAGAATGAATGGAATAAACTAACTGATATGTTGTGAAGATCTTGTTATTCATTTGTCAAGTGGAAGTCAGATCTTGAGTGTGGTGACACTGGAACAGCATAACAGAGAACAGCATAGCTGAGAACGTCACAAGCTTTGGTAGTCTCGGGAAAAATTTCTCAGCCGGCAGACCTTAGTAAAATATGGTAGGCTGTGGACAGATCCCCGACACTCTAAAAATAAGGTGAGGGAGATGAAGATCCTAATAATGTCCGGGGTTAATCAGTAGCCGTGGGGCGACTGCCGGATCATCCAGTCAAGAGGGATACCTAAATGCAGGAGAGATATAGCGGAAAAGGGAATTACTTTCTCAGTTGTTTAACACTATGTGGTTAGCTGAGGAGGCGTTTTAAGCACATATGGAATTGTTCAACGCGCGATGAAGTTAGTCGGGTGAATAAACTAAACTGAATTATACAATAATAATAATATATATATATATATATATATATATATATATATATATATATATATATATATATATATAATATCTGAAAGTTAGTTTCAAGTCATCAATATATGCTTAGATTTAATATTCTTTAAAAAGACATCAAACACTATAATCATAAATCCCTTTCTCAAGGGTAATTAATAAATTACCCATCTCTCTCAAATTTCTCCCCTTCTCTTTCTTTCTCCTCCTCCTTCCGATTTCCTCTCCCCTCTCCTTGTCATTCTTCAGTCTCGTTCTGTCTTGGCCTCTTACACCCTGCCATGATTTCCTCGTCTATATTCCGGGTCTTCACTACGTTTATTTAGGCACGTTGGCACCCATCTAAAAGGGTCATGATCCCTCTTTACCAATTTATATTTATAATCCTTATCAATACGTATTAAGCCATATTCTTCTATTTCACTGTATATTCGAGTACTACATTTCTCTCTTGTTTTTTCTGTTATTCAATTTCCTCATAGCTTCTATTGTATTATTTCTTTCAGACACACCACAATTCCACCCGAATTTGTAGATCGCACCCCGTGTTTACACCAGACTTCCATGATCTTCCATTACGCTAGATTCTTCCCCTTGTTACTTGATGGAAAGTCTGGTTTTGCTTGCTCATGTTTTCCCGCCCTAGTATACATTGCTTAATCTCAGCCGATAGCCGTTTAATTCTTGACCGCCGTTCAGACCTCTCGTCATCACCCCCGACTCCTATCAGACCTCTTGTCTAATCACGTAACTTTTTTTTCCCTCCGCCTGTCATGTCTCATCACATAAGCTTTCAACTTACAGTCATCAACACAGTGCTTCTGCATGTAATCTAAGCTGTCTCGTATTAATTTTTAAATATTTGTTAGCTTACTAATTTTTATATAAGATACATTTTTATTCTCTTAATATCTAATCCATCTCACTCTTATTTTATCAATATCATTTCTTATTCCTCCTTTCTTTTAATCCCTCATTGATTTACTTCTCCCGCTCTTTCCAGATGTAGCAGATTTTATCTTTATATCCTTGTCAGTTTGTGTTCTCGTTTTCTGAAGAAGACAGCATGTAGTCCGAAACGTCAGTATTTTGTTGAGTTACTTTTTTGTGTAAAGCTGTCACCGTACCTTGTAGGAGTGAACGTTAAACCCCAACACCTGATCCCTGCCATCAGCTTTACCGCAACACTGCAATTAATCGCCACCCCAACCCCCAAACCATAAATTACACTTCCTGTTGGCATGGACCATCATAAAGGTAAAGTACGAGACTTGAACCGGCGTCTTAGCACGCGAGTTTACACCCATATGTGCTCGGCCGCCTATCCAGAAATGTTCGGAGATTTCTAATGGACCATCATGTCTCTCCACAACTTTCTATCTCCACACTTGAATATTAAATCTCTTCCTGGCTTCCAAAAAAAAAAAAAAAAAAAAAGATTCTTTTAAAACTATGGTATACGTCCTCAATGTCCCTAAATGCTTCCTACCTTCAATTTTCCCTCTTGTGACAATATACTTCATATGCTTCCTTTTCATTACTTCTTCTCCTTCTTCTACCTTTTTAGCTCCCAGTGGAGCATATGTCTTCAACAAACACTTTCCAAGTCGTTCTGTTTTTTGCCATTCTTTTTAAGATCATTCCATGTCTTCCCCATCATTTTCATCTCTGCTTCTATCTGTCTTCTCCAAGAATTTTTTGGTCTTCCTCTTTGTCTTTTCCTCTGGGGATTCCAAAAAGGGCCTGTTGTGTAATACTCTCAGTTGGCTTCCGTAGTGTGTGTCCTATCCAGCGCCATCGTCTTCGCTGTATCTCTTTATCCACAGGTGTTTGACTGGTACATTTCCATAATTCTATGTTAGTGATTTTGTCCTGTCATTTCCATCCTTTTATCCCGCGTAAACATCCATTAATGAAAGTCTGTATCTTCGTGATTGTCAATTTTGTTGTTCTCCATGTTTCACAGCCATATAATAGGACCGCCTTAACATTTCAGTTGAACATTTTTATTTTTGTATATTAACCTAATTTCTTTGGATTTTCATTACTGCGGTCAACAAAATAAGTGGAGCGCTTGCTCCAAGTCTTAAAATGCTGTGACCTATTACATGTCACTCTACGTGCTGAAGCTGAATGTTTTGGCCTGAAAGGTGGAAATTAACCGCAACACAGCGAACCTACGCTCACGTAACGCTCTTTCAAAGGCGGATATTTGTTCCTGAAGTTGTAAACGGGTGAAAGAAAGAAAGAAAGAATGAATTATTTATTGTACAATTTAAAATATCTCATTCTTCTGGCGTCAAATTGTCAAACGGAATTACTGTTTGTTTCTTTGTTTGTTTTTAGGATCATCGTCTGTTGGTAGGATCATCGTCAGCTGTTAGGATCATTGTCAGGTGTTAGGATCATCGTCAGTTGTTAAGATCATCGTCAGTTGTTAGGATCATCATCAGTTGTTAAGATCATCGTTTATTGTTAGGATCATCGTCTGTTGTTAGGATCATCGTCTGTTGTTAGGATCATCATTTATTGTTAGGATCATCGTCTGTTGTTAGGATCATCGTCTGTTGTTAAGATCATCGTCTGCTGTTAGGATCATCGTCTGTTGTTAGGATCATCGTCTGTTGTTAGGATGATCGTCAGTTGTAAAATGATCGTCTGCTGTTAGGATGATCGTCTGTTGTTAGGATGATCGTCAGTTGTTAGGATGATTGTCTGCTGTTAGGATCATCGTCAGTTGTTAGGATGATTGTCTGCTGTTAGGATCATCGTCAGTTGTTAGGATGATCGTCTGTTGTTAGGATCATCGTCAGTTGTTAGGATGATCGTCTGTTGTTAGGATCATCGTCAGTTGTTAGGATGATCGTCAGTTGTTAGGATGATCGTCTGATGTTAGGATGATCGTCTGTTGTTAGGATCATCGTTTATTGTTAGGATCATCGTTTATTGTTAGGATCATCGTTTATTGTTAGGATCATCGTTTATTGTTAGGATCATCGTTTATTGTTAGGATCATCGTCTGTTTTTAGGATCATCGTCAGTTGTTAAGATCATCGTCTGTTGTTAGGATCATCGTCTGTTGTTAAGATCATCGTCAGTTGTTAAAATCATCGTCAGTTGTTAAGATCATCGTCTGTTGTTAAGATCACCGTCAGTTGTTAAGATCATCGTCAGTTGTTAAGATCATCGTCTGTTGTTAGGATCATCGTCAGTTGTTAAGATCATCGTCTGTTGTTAGGATCATCGTCAGTTGTTAAGATCATCGTCTGTTGTTAGGATCATCGTCTGTTGTTAAGATCATCGTCAGTTGTTAAAATCATCGTCAGTTGTTAAGATCATCGTCAGTTGTTAAGATCATCGTCAGTTGTTAAAATCATCGTCAGTTGTTAAGATCATCGTCTGTTGTTAAGATCATCGTCTGTTGTTAAGATCATCGTCAGTTGAAAGATCATCGTCAGTTGTTAAGATCATCGTCTGTTGTTAGGATCATCGTCTGTTGTTAAGATCATCGTCAGTTGTTAAAATCATCGTCAGTTGTTAAGATCATCGTCAGTTGTTAAGATCATCGTCAGTTGTTAAAATCATCGTCAGTTGTTAAGATCATCGTCAGTTGTTAAGATCATCGTCAGTTGTTAAGATCATGGTTAGTTGTTAAGATCATCGTCTGTTGTTAAATCATCGTCAGTTGTTAAGATCATCGTCTGTTGTTAGGATCATCGTCAGTTGTTAAGATCATCGTCAGTTGTTAAGATCATCGTCAGTTGTTAAGATCATCGTCTGCTGTTAAGATCATCGTATGCTGTTAAGATCATCGCCTGTTGTTAGGATCATCGTTTATTGTTAGGATCATCGTCAGTTGTTAGGATCATCGTCTGTTGTTAGGGTCATCGTTTATTGTTAGGATCATCGTCAGTTGTTAGGATCTTCGTCAGTTGTTAGGATCATCGTTTATTGTTAGGATCATCGTCAGTTGTTAGGATCATCGTCTGCTGTTAGGATCATCGTCAGTTGTTAAGATTATCGACTGTTGTTAAGATCATCGTCTGCTGTTAGGATCATCGTCAGTTGTTAGGATCATGGTTTATTGTTAGGATCATCGTCTGTTGTTAGGATCATCGTCTGTTGTTAGGATCATCGTTTATTGTTAGGATCATCGTCTGCTGTTAGGATCATCGTCAGTTGTTAGGATCAACGTTTATTGTTAGGATCATCGCCTGTTGTTAGGATCATCGTCTGTTGTTAAGATCATCGTTTATTGTTAGGATCATCGTCTGTTGTTAGGATCATCGTCAGTTGTTAAGATCATCGTCTGTTGTTAGGATCATCGTCAGTTGTTAAGATCATCGTCTGTTGTTAGGATCATCGTCTGTTGTTAAGATCATCGTCAGTTGTTAAAATCATCGTCAGTTGTTAAGATCATCGTCAGTTGTTAAGATCATTGTCAGTTGTTAAAATCATCGTCTGTTGTTAAGATCATCGTCTGTTGTTAAGATCATCGTCAGTTGAAAGATCATCGTCAGTTGTTAAGATCATCGTCAGTTGTTAAGATCATCGTCTGTTGTTAAGATCATCGTCAGTTGTTAAGATCATCGTCTGTTGTTAGGATCATCGTCAGTTGTTAAGATCATCGTCAGTTGTTAAGATCATCGTCTGCTGTTAAGATCATCGCCTGTTGTTAGGATCATCGTCTGTTGTTAGGGTCATCGTTTATTGTTAGGATCATCGTCAGTTGTTAGGATCATCGTCAGTTGTTAGGATCATCGTTTATTGTTAGGATCATCGTCAGTTGTTAGGATCATCGTCTGCTGTTAGGATCATCGTCAGTTGTTAAGATCATCGTCTGTTGTTAAGATCATCGTCTGCTGTTATGATCATCGTCAGTTGTTAGGATCATCGTTTATTGTTAGGATCATCGTCTGTTGTTATGATCATCGTCTGTTGTTAGGATCATCGTTTATTGTTAGGATCATCGTCTGCTGTTAGGATCATCGTCAGTTGTTAGGATCAACGTTTATTGTTAGGATCATCGTCTGTTGTTAGGATCATCGTCTGTTGTTAAGATCATCGTTTATTGTTAGGATCATCGTCTGTTGTTAGGATCATCGTCTGTTGTTAGGATCATCGTTTATTGTTAGGATCATCGTCTGTTGTTAGGATCATCGTTTATTGTTAGGATCATCGTCTGTTGTTAGGATCATCGTTTATTGTTAGGATCATCGTCAGTTGTTAGGATCATCGTCTGTTGTTAGGATCATCGTTTATTGTTAGGATCATCGTCTGTTGTTAGGATCATCGTTTATTGTTAGGATCATCGTCTGTTGTTAGGATCATCGTCTGTTGTTAAGATCATCGTCAGTTGTTAAGATCATCGTCTGTTGTTAGGATCATCGTCAGTTGTTAAGATCATCGTCAGTTGTTAAGATCATCGTCAGTTGTTAAGATCATCGTCTGCTGTTAAGATCATCGTATGCTGTTAAGATCATCGCCTGTTGTTAGGATCATCGTTTATTGTTAGGATCATCGTCAGTTGTTAGGATCATCGTCTGTTGTTAGGGTCATCGTTTATTGTTAGGATCATCGTCAGTTGTTAGGATCATCGTCAGTTGTTAGGATCATCGTTTATTGTTAGGATCATCGTCAGTTGTTAGGATCATCGTCTGCTGTTAGGATCATCGTCAGTTGTTAAGATCATCGACTGTTGTTAAGATCATCGTCTGCTGTTAGGATCATCGTCAGTTGTTAGGATCATCGTTTATTGTTAGGATCATCGTCTGTTGTTAGGATCATCGTCTGTTGTTAGGATCATCGTTTATTGTTAGGATCATCGTCTGCTGTTAGGATCATCGTCAGTTGTTAGGATCAACGTTATTGTTAGGATCATCGCCTGTTGTTAGGATCATCGTCTGTTGTTAAGATCATCGTTTATTGTTAGGATCATCGTCTGTTGTTAGGATCATCGTCAGTTGTTAAGATCATCGTCTGTTGTTAGGATCATCGTCAGTTGTTAAGATCATCGTCTGTTGTTAGGATCATCGTCTGTTGTTAAGATCATCGTCAGTTGTTAAAATCATCGTCAGTTGTTAAGATCATCGTCAGTTGTTAAGATCATTGTCAGTTGTTAAAATCATCGTCTGTTGTTAAGATCATCGTCTGTTGTTAAGATCATCGTCAGTTGAAAGATCATCGTCAGTTGTTAAGATCATCGTCAGTTGTTAAGATCATCGTCTGTTGTTAAGATCATCGTCAGTTATTAAGATCATCGTCTGTTGTTAGGATCATCGTCAGTTGTTAAGATCATCGTCAGTTGTTAAGATCATCGTCAGTTGTTAAGATCATCGTCTGCTGTTAAGATCATCGCCTGTTGTTAGGATCATCGTCTGTTGTTAGGGTCATCGTTTATTGTTAGGATCATCGTCAGTTTTTAGAATCATCGTCAGTTGTTAGGATCATCGTTTATTGTTAGGATCATCGTCAGTTGTTAGGATCATCGTCTGCTGTTAGGATCATCGTCAGTTGCTAAGATCATCGTCTGTTGTTAAGATCATCGTCTGCTGTTATGATCATCGTCAGTTGTTAGAATCATCGTTTATTGTTAGGATCATCGTCTGTTGTTAGGATCATCGTCTGTTGTTAGGATCATCGTTTATTGTTAGGATCATCGTCTGCTGTTAGGATCATCGTCAGTTGTTAGGATCAACGTTTATTGTTAGGATCATCGTCTGTTGTTAGGATCATCGTCTGTTGTTAAGATCATCGTTTATTGTTAGGATCATCGTCTGTTGTTAGGATCATCGTCTGTTGTTAGGATCATCGTTTATTGTTAGGATCATCGTCTGTTGTTAGGATCATCGTTTATTGTTAGGATCATCGTCTGTTGTTAGGATCATCGTTTATTGTTAGGATCATCGTCAGTTGTTAGGATCATCGTCTGTTGTTAGGATCATCGTTTATTGTTAGGATCATCGTCTGTTGTTAGGATCATCGTCTGTTGTTAAGATCATCGTTTATTGTTAGGATCATCGTCTGTTGTTAGGATCATCGTCTGTTGTTAGGATCATCGTTTATTGTTAGGATCATCGTCTGTTGTTAGGATCATCGTCTGTTGTTAGGATCATCGTTTATTGTTAGGATCATCGTTTATTGTTAGGATCATCGTCTGTTGTTAGGATCATCGTTTATTGTTAGGATCATCGTCTGTTGTTAGGATCATCGTCTGTTGTTAAGATCATCGTTTATTGTTAGGATCATCGTCTGTTGTTAGGATCATCGTCTGTTGTTAGGATCATCATTTATTGTTAGGATCATCGTCTGTTGTTAGGATCATCGTCTGTTGTTAAGATCATCGTCTGCTGTTAGGATCATCGTCAGTTGTTAGGATCATCGTTTATTGTTAGGATCATCGTCAGTTGTTAGGATCATCGTTTATTGTTAGGATCATCGTCTGTTGTTAAGATCATCGTTTATTGTTAGGATCATCGTTTATTGTTAGGATCATCGTCAGTTGTTAGGATCATCGTTTTTTGTTAGGATCATCGTCAGTTGTTAGGATCATCGTCTGTTGTTAGGATCATCGTCTGTTGTTAGTATCATCGTTTATTGTTAGGATCATCGTCTGTTGTTAGGATCATCGTCAGTTGTTAGGATCATCGTCTGTTGTTAGGATCATCGTTTATTGTTAGGATCATCGTCTGTTGTTAGTATCATCGTTTATTGTTAGTATCATCGTTTATTGTTAGGATCATCGTCTGTTGTTAGGATCATCGTCTGTTGTTAGTATCATCGTTTATTGTTAGGATCATCGTCTGTTGTTAGGATCATCGTTTATTGTTAGGATCATCGTCTGTTGTTAGGATCATCGTTTATTGTTAGGATCATCGTCTGATGATAGGATCATCGTTTATTGTTATGATCATCGTCTCTTGTTAGGATCATCGTTTATTGTTAGGATCATCGTTTATTGTTAGGATCATCGTCTGTTGTTATGATCATCGTTTATTGTTAGGATCATCGTCTGTTGTTATGATCATCGTTTATTGTTAGGATCTAGTCTGTTGTTAGGATCATCGTCTGTTGTTATGATCATCGTTTATTGTTAGGATCTAGTCTGTTGTTAGGATCATCATCGTGAATCTCCACTTCTTCTGTTACCTTTTAGGACCTTATCGTTGCCTTGGGCTCTTCTGGCCTCAAAATGTCGGTTTTCTATTAACCAAGTGACGGCAATTGTTACCTTCTCTATACATCACCACATTCGCCTTCATGATATGATGCGTCTTCGTCGTATCTGCCAGGATGACCAAGATTTCCTCCAACACCTGGTTAGGCTTCTTTAACTGCCGACTTTATCCGCCCTCAATCGGGGCCTCCTTAATTCTCGTCCCGAGCCACTCACTCCTTCCAACCTCCACCCCCCCCCCCCCACCCCACCCGGCCTTCCTTTTCTGGTAGAACAATACCCTCACCAATTATCCTCACAACTTAGATGCTTTGATAATACTCAACCGTTACCGTTCCATTCTTTACTCTAATCCCACGACTCCGTCTACTTTTCCGTGATTCTCCTATGGTCGCCTTCAAACACTACAAGAATTTGAGAGGCACTCTGGTCGGAGCTGCCTTCCTCGTTTGGTCCATAAACACTTGGGTAGGTCACCTGTGGACGTAACTGTATCACCCGTCCTTATATGTTCCCCACCGACTCTTGACTTATTCCCTAACGAACGGTTCGAGATCAAGGATGGTTTTACATGTGTGTCCCGCAATATCATGTATGCGATCATATGCCAACGATGTCACATGACTTATAATGGCGGGTCGGGAGACGTTTAGTGAAAAGATTTTGAGAACACCTTCGAGATGTTCAACATAATGGTGGCAATCCAGTGGCGTACTATATAAATTCATCAGATCGCAAGGGCAAAAACGACATTCGTATCACTGGTATTGTCCTTTGCCACTAGGTGACCGCAGCCGATTTGACTTGGAGAATCGCCTTATAGTCCAATTGGGTTTGCCGACTACACGAGGCATGAATGCGTGACACGCATACACATAGTTGCCTTGTAACTGCCCTATTGCATATTATACTCTTTTGTTCATGTATGAACACATTACTATATACACATAATCTGCTGTCCACAGCTCTCCTCTACAAGACCACACTGCGACACTTCGGTTGTCCCCTATATATCTCTTGTGTAAAAGACGATACCCTTTCCACATGCACTACATGGTACCTTACCTTTTACATTGTTTTAGTGAACCCCACTCTGATACATCTCACTCTTTCCTCCTTTCAAGTACCCTGTATTCTTCTGGTCTATTCTTTGTGCTTTGTGAATGTACACGTACACAAGTGTGGACACTTCTGAATATGTATGATGTATATGTACTTTTTCACATGCATGTGTACGCACACCGGGTGTTGCCGTAAATATATATATATATATATATATATATATATATGTGTGTGTGTGTGTATATTTGGGGATATATATATATACACACACACATATATTTATGTGTTTGGGTATGTGTGTATATATATATATATATATATATATGTATATATATACATACACCTATATACATACATATATATATAATATATATATATATATATATATATATATATATATATATATATGTATATATATGTATGTAGGTCTGTGTGTTCTCGCATGATTGTATATAAGTAGATACGTACATACATTGCCGGTGGCATTATAGTTGAGGTAACCTATACAATATTCCCCCCCCCTCCATATATTTAGTACCCTTCCACCTGTGTTTTGGCCCTCCCATTAGCTGGTCAACTACACCACAGACTAGCCCTCGTTCATTTTCCTTCTGGCCACAGCACAATATGCAGGGAAGACATTTTTTATTTTTTTTTCTCATTTAAGTTCGAAATTTTTTTGTTTTAGATATTTCATTATTAGTTAGCTATGTTGGACTAATTTTGTTACTTACATATCTATGTTTGTGTAGTTTATTGTTCCTGCGGAAGGCCTACTGAGCTGAAACGTCGTTCAAATTTGTGTCGCTCATTAATTAAGTAAAGCTTTAACCATACTATTTTTATCTATTTTTTAAAATTTCTCCTTTACAATCAGCTTTACCGCAGCTTCGCATTTGTATGCATTTATTTGCCTTGATATCCCACTCCCTCTTTTTGAGATTATCATCACTGCACACCGGACGAACCAATAGGTGCTCCTCCGGTAACCCCCCCCCTTCCCTCCCCCCCCCCACTCCACACCCATAAGGAAATCCTAAGAGAATCTTAGCCGACGTGCACGAACTCCGTACCATGGCCTAGGAACCTCACTGATTAATTATTCTAATTTACTACAGTTAAGGAATGTTTAAATACAACTGTTATCGGAATCGGACGAAATCCTGAAGACGGTTTTTTTGTTTTCTGCTATTTTGTTTTTCTTTCGAGTTGGGGGGTATGGATTGATGTTTCTTTATGTTTATTTGTTTGAAAGGTTTAGTGAACAGAAAAAAAACATATCGATAAAAATATATTTTGTTTAAATATATAATTATTTAAATATATTTTTGTTAAAATTAAACTTTGGTGTGAGAATAAAACAAAATGAAAACGACGATTCGGCCTGGTAGGCCTTCAGCTGGCACAACGGACAAAACATGCATATATATATATATTATATAGATAAATTAAAGCTACATAACTACATGTGCTGCTATGAACAAGCCATGAGAAGAAAACGTACCTGCATGATGCGTGACCTCCAGCTGTGAATCCTCCTCTGAAATCCTTTTCTTGATACAGTGGGCGTCAGCAAAGTGAACGTCAATGAGGTCGTCTATATAGCCAGTGAGATGGTAATCCGATATCTTCGTTGACAGTGCTGCCTATAAGTAAGAAAACAAAGTGCAGTATTTTGATTAAGTACATTAATGGTTCCCTCAAGGTCTTTCTAGGAGTAAGCGGAATAGAGTATAATAACCATATTTTTCTACGACCACAACATATTTTTGGATGATGTGGTCGGTATCTCGCCAGGCCGACATTACTTCCCAGAAAAATCTATGGTACCCATTTTGAGAATTTGGGTGAACTCTCGAGTCTTGTTGGTCCGAAAAATTCACCAGTTCTGGAAATCGAACCTGGACCCTTCTTATCAGGAGGCGAGCACACTAGCCACTCAACCCCGAGACTCTATTTTAAGACACTATTAGACCAAAGAAAACACGAGCAAAAAGACGTCTAAAGTACTTGTCATCCCAGTTTAGTTCTTCTGTTTGCGTTTTCTTTTCTTTTTCTACCTTGTAATTTTATTTCCTTGCCCTAAGCGTGGGCTGTATTTAAGGGGTTACTATTGTATTGATCATTTCCTTGGAAATCGACAAGGTTCTATTATAAAGAGCTCGTCAGTGTTGTGTAGAACAAGTCCAGACTGATGGAAGTAAATGATGGATAATCGGGCAACAGACAAGAAAATATTTGGAGTCGAGCAAACAAAAATGAATGACACTCAAAATGTCGCTGAAGCAATGTTCTAGATGACTGCTGATGTTTTACTGTTAGTCTATCGACTGTACGCAGCAAGGTTGCTGTGGTTGGTTGCGTTCGCCCGATGACTAAAGTATTCTAGAGTATCATGGTAGACTAGAATATTCCTCTTCATCATCTGCCCTTACAAGGACGTAGTGGACGTGTCTGCGTTGTGTTGTGGTTTGCAGTATAATTGTTATATTTGCGCCTTTCGGCCCAACACATCCCACTTCAGCACGGCATTTTTGAGTACCGGGTTGTCTTCCCTCTTCGATCCCTACACGCTTGGCCAGACTTGACATGTTAGTCTGTTGCTGGAGGCACCGCGGAGAGGTGGAGCAGGGTCTGGATGGTTTTGGTTCACCGATCATGGCGCAAGCCATCAGCTGTGGGTCGCTGACAACTTCCAGCTCTGGTGCTGGTAGGCGCGCCTTCCTTAAGTCGACTGGTTGATTCATATGCAAGCTCTTGAATGTAAGCGTGTGACGGGTTGTGATAGTAAAGTAAGTAAAAGTTACCTCCCCTGTCTTGCTTGGTGTATGTGGTATATGGTGTTAGTGAACATATTTCTCTATGACCATGGCACATTTTTGGATGAAGTGACTGGTATCATGCCAGGACTCCTTTACCTCCCAGAAAAATCTCTAGTACCCATTTTTTTAGGCTGGGTGAATCCTGGACTCTTGTCGGCCCGATAAAAATCCGTCGCTTCTGTGGATCGAACCCGAACCCTTCTGATCAGGAAGCGAGCACACTAATCACTCAACCACCAAGGCCCTGTTCTAACGGCTTTGTTGAATTCCCAGATTTTACTGGATAAATTTGAACATGACCTGCCTAACGGTTCTGCGATACTAGGTATTATGTATCAGTAAATGCTTGCATTACGGAAAATAAGGCAATGTTTGCCTTTTACTTTTTAGCCAAACTGTTTTGGCGCAAGCTTACTACACAATATAAAAGTGCAACAAAAACAAAGAACAATACTACACGTCCAACTGGTAATACACTATATTTTGTGATTGGTTAAGTCAATATATCTAAGTGTTCATTGAATCCCAATAACACTTATACGTTCTGATTGGGTTCGTTACAGATAACATGACTCTTATCTCCGTGCACTTCTGGCAGACAACAAACGTAAGTAGTCCTGCCCAAATAATAACGCAGAGTATCCAAGTTGATAGTATCTGTAGCTCGCAAGATATATACACTTCCATTTCGTGCATTCAATAAATTCATCCTACTCGTACCCAGCTTGTGCCTTTAATGGGTACCGGATTTTTTCTGGGAAAGTAAAGCGGCACGGGCGTAATACCGACCACATTACCCCAAAAATCATGTGCTGAAGGTCTGTAAAATTGATGGTCATTAACATCATATTCCTTATACGTCAATTGGCGTGACGGGGGTACTTGTGTGTGTGTGTGTGTGTGTATGTGTGTGTGTGTACCCAGCTTGACTCTTAATTGCTTTGCTGTCATACCTACAACAACACTAATCCACGTACTACTCTTAACGATCACGGAGAGTTTGTAATGTTTCTTCATTGTCAGGATTCATTGTCTCCACTACATGCGCCCCCGAAATTGATTTATCAACTTTTTAGCCTCTGCTCATGACCAATCGGAATCTTACATTTAATATTAACAATGTGATTTTCATCGCTGTCACTCTCCTAGCTTACTCTTGCAGTCAATATTAACAATGTGATTTTCATCGCTGTTACTCTCCTAGCTTACTCTTGCAGTCAATATTGACAATGTGATTTTCATCGCTGTTACTCTCCTTGCTTATTCTTGCAGTCAATATTAACAATGCAATTTTCATAGCTGTCAATCTCCTATCTTACTCTTGCAGGCAATATTAACTATGTGATTAGCATCGCTGTCACTCCCCTAGCTTACTCTTGCAGGCAATATTAACTATGTGGTTTGCATCGCTGTCACTCCCCTAGCTTACTCTTGCAGGCAATATTAACTATGTGATTTGCATCGCTGTCACTCCCCTAGCTTACTCTTGCAGGCAATATTAACAATGTGATTTGCATCGCTGTCACTCTCCTAGCTTACTCTTGCAGGCAAATTAACTATGTGATTTGCATCGCTACTAATCTCCTAATCTACTCTTACAGACAGTGTTGACAATATAATTTGCATCACTCCTAATCGGTGAACAGGAAGAACCAATTTATCTTAAAAACAAATTGTCTCAACGGTTCTGGTATAAATCTAAAGATTGGTCTTCAATATTTACCTTGAGCGGAGAATCTTTTGGAAGGCCCAGACCGTAGCGATCTTCACCAAATAATTTAGAGATGAGCTTAAGCTCACAGGAAGGAGCTAAATGAGCACGTGCATAGTCTAAAATGGAGTAGTCTCCTAACAGCGCGTCCAGCTTGCCTTTTCTGAAAATAAAAAAAAAATAGTTGCTTAAATTTAGTTTACTTTAAACAACAATTCATTTTCTTTGTGCAGCGGACGACAACTCTTTAGTGCACAAATCTCCCCAGCAGCATATTCTCCAATTTGAAGCACACCTGCCTAGACTAGCAAAAATACTGACAATTACTCAAATGCACGAACTCCGTAGAACCGTCGAATATTACTTCCCAAAAGCTCCTTAGTCGCCTCTTATGACAAACGCTTCAGACTTACAGTGGCTATGTTCTTGTCTCTCCTGACCGTGGCCAGGGCTCCATACGGTTCTTCGCTGATAAACACCTACTGGAACATTGAAGTTTCAGCTAGTTGTTCTAAATTTCCTACACGTAAGTGACCTCTGAAGAAAGTTAATTTAAATGCCGTTAAGTGTGCTGGGACACCTCAAAGGTTCGTATTTCTTTTTCTATCGTAAATGCCGTCACACATCAATGTAATTCTAGTTCTGACAACCCTACTCCAACTTCTTCAGATTAGTTATATACCAGATGTCTATATTATTTATCAAATATTGAAATCAGCATCATCATCGACTTCCATCTCCGCAACGAAGGTTGGCTACCATGGAGCGCCATTCTGCTCTGTCTCTTGCTTTGATGGTGCAGGTTGTCATAGGCTGATTTGTACATCTTTTGATGTTACTCGTCCATGTTAGTCTTGGTGTGCCTCTGCTTCTTTCACTCTGTATTTTCCCTTCCAAGATTACTTTTAGTTCGCTGTTGTGTCTTTTAACATGACCCAAAAATCGCACTTGCCTTATTTGAATTGTTTTTAGTAGTTTTCTTTCCATTTTTAATTGCTTTTAGACTTCATCATTTCTTTTCTTTTATTTCCATCCAATTCTACATATTCTTCTTTATATCCACATTTCAAAGGCTTCAATTCTCTGTTCTATTTCCTTGTCTAATGTTATCTGTATGTACCATATAGGAATGTTGAGAAGATATAACATTTTGCTATTCTTAGTTTTAGCCCTGGTGTTATTTGTTTTGATGTTAGTATATTTTTCATGACATTAAAATTACTTTTTGCCATTCCTATTCTTTTGTTTTTATAAGTTTTACATTTTCCATCACTGGTTATAGTATGACCAAGGTAATTGTAGTTCTGAACTGTCTCCAGGTCATTTCCTTCAATTTTGATATCCACTTGTGGGTTTTGAGTACTCTCATTGTTTACGATAATAGTTTTAGTCTTTTTGATATTCATATCTAATCCATATTTTTTGCTTGTCATGTTTATTTCATTAAGTAATTGTTGTAGGTCTTTAGGATTTTCTGCTAGTAGTACAAATATCTAAATAATTTACCAAATATCTATATCGTATACCAAATGTCTATATTATAAACCAAATATGTATATTATTTATCAAATATCTACATTATTAACGAAATATCTATATCGTATGCCAAGTGTCTATATTATTTACCAAATATCTATACTACATATCAAATGTCTATATTATATACCAAATGTCTATATTATTTACCAAATGTCTATATTATTTACCAAATGTCTATATTATTTACCAAATGTCTATATTATTTATCAAATATCAGTATTATATACCAAATGTCTATATTACATGTATTTACCAAATGTCTATATTATTTACTAAATGTTTATATTATTGTTGCATTAACAGGGCTGAAATAATCTGGCAGATAAATGAATCAAAGAAGAGTACCCGACGAAACTATTGCACACACTGGGTAATATCAATATTCTTAACCTGGATCCTAAATGCAGAATTAGAAAAAAAAATATTTGGAAAGGAGGGATAATACTATCTAATGATCCTTAGAATCGCTACACAACGAGGACATCACAAACATAGAGATGTAGTAAAATTAACATAAATAGCACAGACCAAGAAGAAGGGTCTCTTTGTATGAGTAAAAGAAATTATTAGTGCACGCACAACACAAGATCTATCGGTCGGACAGAACCCATAATACATGAAACAAAGTTAGAAGAGGTACAGGTGATTGAAGAAGAAGCTGAGAATATAAAATAACTGGGGGCGGAAAACTTCCGAAGATATCCCAAAACTTGACAAACTTAAAGTCAACATGGAGTAATACTGTGATCAATTCACGATGTTTGCACTTTAGAGACTTCCAAGGGAACTACGCGATTATAGCTCGTTTCAAATCACGTGCCCAACTTCAAAACGCTATTACTCAGTAACCGTTTGTTAAAAACTGTTGAAATTTTCCAAATGTTATTAGAATGCAAAAGACCCTTTAAATGTATATTTAACAAATATCTTGCAGCTGCAGTTTTCTTAAAGCGGCGAATTTCTTTGATGTTTGTCAAAATTGTAAATTGTGAACCCCTAAATAATAGAAATTACCGTAGTTGCTGGTCTATGATTAATTTTCACTAGGTAAAGGCGTGGCCGTAATGGGAAATAACCTAATAAGACAAAACACCAGGAGAATTATTGTCTTTTCAGTTCGAGGACGGACGATAATATCAAGGTATACCTGTATGTCCAATTTTTATAGTTGTGTGGTCCTGATAAGGACCGTTTGTTGAACTAATTTAAGGTAATATAGGGGCCAACATTGTGGGGGCTATATACTTTCATTCTGAATCAGACGAGTCTAAAAGATTAATAACTGTTTGGGGTTGAACATTCCACAAACCATCATTTTTCCAATATTCCTCTTCCAGTTTTAAGACGTGGTCTTCACATTTAGCCCAATAATCTTTGTCTATATTTAATAAAGCGAGATTAGCAAGAGTCTTTACATCGAATATTTTGAATGTTGTATTTTCATCTGCCACTTGTCCTTTTAATTTTGCCCAGATTAGTTCTATTGGATTTAAATGAGCATGGTAAGGTGGCAGCCTCAAACTTATATGACCGTGCTCTTGGATAATCTTATCTATTTGAAAAATCTTTGTCCTCTGTTTTTGCTTTACTAGAGATAGTAATTCAGGTTTTAAGTACATGTTATTAAATTGTATGTGCTCCTTTGTGAGCCATATCTTAATAGCATCTTTTGTACTGGATGACGTCGGGACTTTATCTTCAAGTGCAACAATGTTGTGGTACGCTGCATTGTCCATTATTAGGCAAGATGGTCGATCTAGTGATGGGAGAACAGAATTTTCAATCCAATGTCTAAATATGTAACCATTCATCTCAGAGTGATAATCCTGATTGTCTATGGATTTTGAAAGAAAAATGAGCTCTGCATTCTGTATTAGTCCATGTTGTCGACTACCTGCATGAGCAATTATCAGTACCGTGTATGGATTTTTAAACGCTATTTTAAACTTAAAATACTGTAGACATTAAGTTTTGACTACATCAATGGGTCGTTATAAATTTACATAAATCAAATAAGCAACAATAATAACCAAATGTTTTTTTTAATGAAATTAATTCCCTGTTGGATTCTAATCATTATAACTTTACATGCAAATTTTGAACAACTTACAACAAGCTGTTAAAAAGCTATCGATTTTAAAAGTTGGGCACGAGTTATGAAACAAGCTATAGCCATGCGTGTTATATTATTTACAAATGTCTATGCGATTTACTAAATGTCTACATGAATTACCTAATCCCTACTTTTTTCCAATATCATCATCATCATACTCATCGAGTGCCGTCTCCGCAACGAAGGTTGGCTACCATGGAGCGCCATTCTGCTCTGTCTCTTGCTTTGATAGTGCAGGTTGTCATAGGCTGATCTGTCCATCTTTTGATGTTACTCGTCCATGTTAGTCTTGGTCTGCCTCTGCCTCTTTTACCTTATATTTTCCCCTTTTTTCCATTAAGGATTCACTAAATGTCTACATGAATCACCAAACCCCTACTTTTTTCCAATAAGGATTTACTAAATGTCAAAATAATGTACTAACGTTTTACTTAATTAACGAATATATAAATGTTATTTTTGAACAGCCTACATAATTTACAGAGTACATTCAATTGGACATTGAAAAGACATACAGACAAACAATGACTGAGAAAAGTAAAATACTTCTGCATGTAATTTTCTCTTTTTGTCAAGATCTAGTGTCTGGCAAGCTCTGGTATTCACTAAGCATTAATCTGAAAGTGTTTCCAGACTAAGGTGTCGCTTTTTATAAAGTAACCGCCACAAACAGATACATCACACTGTCACTTGAAGTGCTCCTCGATAAGCTACCAATCACAGGTTCCAGAACATATCGCTGTCATATACGAGACTAATATCCAAATGAGCTTTATAAGCACTGACATTTCTCGACGGGTTCTGTTCAGAATGAAGGTAGAATTAAGGGTATTGAAAGAACTTATTTCACTTCCGGGCAATATGGCGGATAACTGGCAGGAACCCCTGGGGCTCTGTCTGAAAAGTGTTCCTTGTTGCAGTTTCCTCATATTCCAAGTCCAACTTGTTGCAGGAGTTATTGAAATTAATTCTATGTGCACACCGTAAGCTGTGTTTTTCATCCGGATTGTGTTTCGATATTCCGATTGATTTCGATGAATGATGATATCATATGACGAGGGACAGTTCGACTGCGTTCACTTTTGGTGCAGCTTGGCCTATTGTCGTTTGGCGTGTGTTATGGCTGCTATGATGGGGACTGCAGCTGCCTTTCTTTGTTTTGATCCTTCAATAAGATGAGATGTTAATTCGGATGATTTCACTGGCACGGACGGTTGAGCAATTATGGATTTTAATTCGTTTGCAGTGATACCGGGGCCTTCGACTAAATATAATTACAACTGCAAACACTGACGCTGTTTGTCTTGTATATACTGACGCTGTTTGTCTTGTGTGTACTGACGCTATTGTACACTTCACGATTGTAATGAAACGTAGCGTGTTCTATCATAAGGCCGATGCCTGTGTTGGATTTATCAGATATAAAACTGAAGTAAATATTACAAATGAATAAAAAAAACCTAATGTGAAAAGTTACAGTAACATTTTAGTTTTGTGAAGAGTTAGTTTAACTTCTCGGATTTTGGTGTGGGTTTAATTAACTTCTATGGGACGCACCGAGATGGATGCTTGTTTGCGTTCGAGCCATGATGTAAACAATGTTGACTTTGCTCGTCTCCAACAGTTTAGCTCTTTCTATTAGAGAACATCACGCTATCTGTTATCACAGCGAGTTGACGGATTTTTAGAAATGTAATCACGGGTTTGATAATAAATGTTTGTACACAGTCCGTTAACCATCGCTGTAGATCAAGTCTTTATTCTGCTGGCTTCGTTCGTGACCTTGGAAGCTAATGACCTAACTTGTGCAGACGGTTGGTTTGGGGCAAATTGTACGTTACAATGTCACTGCTATAATGACTCAGTTTGTGACAAAACTACAGGGACATGCCAAAACAATAACAGGTGTCAGCACGAATATTTCGGACCCCAGTGTCAGTACTTGGATCTCGTGTACAAATACGCCCAAAAATCTGAACCTACTTTCCTGTTTGATAACAACGACACCACATTTAATCCGGACACAAATTCTACATCAGTTGAGACAACTCTCAATCAATCTTTGCCGTTCTCCTGGTTTAGGATTTATGTGAATGACTTAACATTTCCGGACAGTTTCTCACGGTAAAACTAAATGGTTCTGCCTCATGTAACAATGAATCAAGGTTTGTAGTTAGTCAGCACGAGATTGTTGTCTTTTTCCCTGGGGTTGGTCTGATCAACAAGTTACGGATTGAAGGGGCGATAGTTGCAAATATCTGCTCCATCTACATTGGCGGGGGTCGGAATGTCCGGACAACTGTTTCAACAACGCCTGTGAACAGTCAACCGGGAACTGTACATGCAAGGGAACGTTCTACGGGTCAGACTGCACTCTCAAATCTCCGGACAACTGTTTGAACGGAACCTGTGAACAGTTAACCGGGGCCTGCGTCTCGTATGTCGATGATTCCCACGTTAAGAAGAGTCTGCCGACAACAACAAACCCAAGCATATGGATACTTTCGCGATCGCTACTCTTCTACCTCCTCTTCTGCTTCTCTTGAATTGAGCCATGGCTCAATTCTCAGTGTATATCCGTGCTAGTCGTAGCTCAGATCTTGGTGGGTGTCTGTGCTGGCCATGGTTCATATCTTAGTGTGTGTCTGTGCTGGCCATGGTTCATATCTTAGTGTATATCCGTGCTAGCCATGGCTCATATCTTAATGTGTTTCTGTGCTAGACATGGTTCATATCTTGGTGTTTCCGTGAAGCCATGGCTCATATCTTAATGTGTTTCTGTGCTAGCCATGGCTAATATCTTAGTGTGTTTCTGTGATAGCCATGGTTCATATCTTAGCTTGTGTGTGTGTGTGTCTGTGTGCTAGCCAATTTTCATATCTTGGTGTGTGTCATGTTAGTCATATCTCATATCTTGGTGTGTCCGTGTTAATCATGTCTCATATCTTTATGTGTGTCTGTGTTTAGACATATCTCATATCTTAGTGAGGATCTGTGTTAGTCATGTGTCATATCTTTGTGTGTGCATGTCTGTGTTTGTCACATCACACATCCTTGTGTGTACATGGCTATGTTAGTCACATCTCATATCTTTGTGTGTGAATGTCTATGTCAGTCATACCTCATATCTTTGTGTGCATGTCTATGTTAGGCATGTGTCATATCTTTGTGTGTGCATGTCTATGTCAGTCATATTCTAATATCTTTGTGTGCATGTCTATGTTAGTCATGTGTCATATCTTTGTGTGTGCATGTCTGGGTTAGTGATATCTCATATCTTTGTGTGCATGTTTATGTTAGTCATATCTCATATCTTTGTGTGTGCATGTCTGTGTTTGTCGCATCTCATATCCATGTGTGTGCATGGCTATGTTAGTCACATCTCATATCTTTGTGTGTGCATGTCTATGTTAGGCATGTGTCATATCGTTGTGTGTGCATGTCTATGTCAGTCACATCTCATATCTTTGTATGCATGTCTATGTTAGTCATGTGCCATATCTTTGTGTGTGCATATCTATGTCAGTCATATCTCATATCTTTGTGTGCATGTCTATGTTAGTCATGTGTCATATCTTTGTGTGTGCATGTCTGTGTTTGTGACCTCTAGTGACTCGGGCGGATGGTGCTCGTTAACCTGGGAGGGCCGACCACCTAATGGCAAAATTCCCCTACAGAAAAGACAATCTGATGCCTTGCAGGAAGATTGGGGACAATCAAAGGCTAAGGAAAGCAAACCTATATAAAATACTGGCTGAAATCGGATGCACTGGGCCACTGGCGAATAACACAGTGCAACGTTTTAACGGGTGTTCAATCAGAGTGGTAACCTGGCAGCTGACTTCATGTGAGAGTTTGGAATCCTACTCTGATTGAGTCCTGATCGCAGAGAGAGAGAGAGAGAGAGAGAGAGCGGGTTAGGGGGAGATTTAACTTCTCGGATTTCGGTGTAGCTTTGTTTCTTAGTGTGGGTTTATTTAACTTCTCGGATTTTAGTGTGGATTTGTTTAACTTCTCGGATTTTAGTGTGGATTTGTTTTTTAACTTTTCGGATTTTGGTGTGGGTTTGTTAACTTCTCAAATTTTGGTGTAGGTTTGTTTAACATCTCAAATTTTGGTGTGAATTTGTTTAACTTCATGGATTTTGGTGTGGGTTTGTTTAGTTTCTCGAATCTGGATGTGGATTTGTTAACTTCTCGGATGTGGGTGTGGATTTATTTAACTTCACTGATGTGGGTGTGGATTTGTTTAACTTCTCGGATGTGGGTGTGTATTTGTTTAACTTCTCGGATGTGGATTTGTTTAGCTTTTCGGATTTTGGTGTGGATTTGTTTAACTTCTCGGATGTGGATATGAATTTGTTGAACTTCTCGGATACGAACGATGATTTGTTTAACTTCTTTGATGTGGGTGTGGATTTGTTTATCTTCACTGATCTTGGGTATGGGTTTGTTAAAATCGTGAGTTTTGTTGCGAAGTTGTTTAAACGGGAAATAATATTTGCCTCTCGGGATTCAATTAATCATTGCTATTAAATCTATCATCCCTAACAATGCGAGCTATGTATAATGAAATAAAAAATGGAACAGACGCACCGTCTACTGACGTAGATGATCATGCCACTTCATATCATCCTGTCTGTACAGTCGTTAAATTTTTTTAACCATTAATTTACTTCCTATGATACCATTGCCTTAAGCTGACAGAAATATTTTCCCCTTTATTTATCTCATTTTCTCCGATAATAATGATTCTTTCATCCTGATCTATGAAGGAGCTTTTCTTTCTGAATACTATTTCTTTAGAACGTCCTATGTCAGTACTCATCATCATCAAGTACCGGGGCTACTGGCGTAGGTGATCATGTCTCTCCACAATTTTCGATCTCGGCAGCTATTTATCATTTCTGTTGTTGAACTTCTGCCAAGCCATTCTCTTAAGCTGTGTGTTATTTTTTTTTTCTTTTTGCTTCCCTCTATCTCTTCGTCCCTCAATTTTTCCAGTCAGTATTAACAGCTCTAAAAAGCACCAGGAACAATGAACTAGATGACTTGAGAACAACCCTAGACTAACTATGCAATAACTTCCAGAGAGTAGTCAATCAGTGGATACCATCACATTGTAATATACACGGGAACGAACGCGCAGACAAATTAGCTAAAGAGGAAGGGGGATTACCACAAGAGAACCATCCAGTCAATTATGATGAAGCCAAATCCATCACCAAAGGTCAGTTCCATGAAAAATGGAAACGAGAACACACAAAGCATAACGAGAGTGACGGATACCATCTACTATCAAGGAGGGATCAAGTCATCATACTTCGCCTACGCACTGACCACAATAGAATGAGAAACCACATGTTCACCAAATTCAAAATAGGTACAACCAGCGAATGCCACTGTACACTGGACAACATGACAACAAAACATTCTACAGGATTGCCCCCAGTACACAGACCTGAGAAGGACAATGTGATCCACACCCACCTCCCTGGAAGAGAAACTATATGGGGCAATCGAATCGCTTAAACAGACAGCTGACTTCATAAGAGAGTCTGGAATCCTACTCTGATTGAGACTTGATCGCAGAGAGAGAGAGAGAGAGAGAGAGAGAGAGAGAGAGAGAGAGAACGTCCTCGTCAGGTTTGTTGTCTATCCACGGTATAATCAACATTTTATTGGCAAACTATATTTTTGTGGCCTCAAAATATTGCCCTGACCTTTGTCGGATTATCTACGATTCACTCTCATATGTCAGAACTGGCTGTAGAACTGTAAGTGAAGAACTCTTTGACAAAAGCAGGTTCTTCTACCTTTTAGCTCCCAGTGGAGCATAGGTCTTCAACAAACACTTTCCAAGTCGTTCTGTTTTTTGCAATTCTTTTAAGATCATTCCATGTCTTCCCCATCAACTTCATCTCTGCTTCGATCTGTCTTCTCCAAGAATTCTTTGGTCTTCCTCTTTGTCTTTTCCCCTGGGGATTCCAAAAAAGGGCCTGTTGTGTAATACTCTCAGTTGGCTTCCGTAGTGTGTGTCCTATCCATCGCCATCATCTTCGCTGTATTTCTTTATCCACTGGTATTTGACCGGTACATTTCCATAATTCCACGTTAGTGACTTTGTCCTGCCATTTCCATCCCTTTATTCTGCGCAAGCATCCATTAATGAAAGTGTGTACCTTCGTGATTGTTACTTTTGTTATTCTCCATGTTTCACAGCCATATAATAGGACCGACTTAACATTGGAGTTGAAAATTTTTATTTTTGTATTTAGCCTAATTTCTTTGGATTTCCATATGTTTCCCAGTGCAATGAAAGCTCCTCTTGCTTTTGATATCCTTATTTTGGTATCATTTTCTGTTCCTCCCTCTTTATCTATACAAAAGCACGTTGCTTAGTTTAATTTTCATTCTCTTCGCCTTATGTAATCTCAACATTATTTTGTATATCTTCTTACAAAATACAGTAATATTTATTTTTCTTTGTATAAACGTACATAACCGAAGTCGGCATGGCGCATGTTGCGTCGAAACGTACGAAAAAATTAAGTCATGATATGCTAGGTTGCTACAGATGCATTACATATCACAACTTTATCTGAAACCGGGAGCTCACACGATTTTGTTAGATAGAACGAGGAATGAGATAAGGATGTGAACTCTATGCGGTGATTTGTTAATATCTACATCTAGTTTAATTTTATGCAAAATAATACAAATAAAAGTAAAGGTAAAGTACAAGACTTAAATCACCGTCTTTGCATGCGAGTTTTCACTTATATGTGCTCAGCCGCCTATCCAAAAGAGTTTGGAGACTTCTGGATAGCGTCACTTCAAGCATCGAAACTCACGACTCGATACGGCATTCCTCACCTTGCCAGATTACTACCCTGGTACCCATGTCTGCTAGCGACCGGGTCGACCGCTGGGCATTTTTTTCCAACCACAAGTACAATTCACACTGTTTCCAGCGGGAATCGAACACGGATTGTCCGAACGTCGGTATCCCAATCAGGTGGTTTTTCCAACTAGGGTGCCGAGGCCCTAAGAGTTCAAGAAGCCAAAGGGACGTAACACTTATTCAACGAGTCCATTCTGATGATCAGATGTCATATCATTAAGATTTAACAATGTAAATGTAATTTTTAAAGACTTCTCGATGTACAAATAAGCATAGTGAATATACAATTGTGGATGTGTGTGCGTGTTATATAAATAAATATATATATATATATATATATATATATATATCTGTATATATATATATATATATATATATATATATATATATATATATATATATACAGAGAGAGAGAGAGAGAGATTGTAAATAATAGAGCTTCTAGGTGAATGAAAATTTAGTTTTCAAGCCCCTTTTTGCTTGTAGGAAAGTTCTGGTATATAAGAAAACAATATTAAAATGCATACACTTTACATATAATTATATAACTATCCAAAGTCGTGTAAAGCTGAAGTAAATCAAGTGGAAAATAGTTACATAAAAATTTATATTACAGCTTTTCGTATATAAGTTGGGGTGATAATACGTTTATTTTTATTGTCTTGTCTCATATTCGTAAATAAGCCAGAGCAGCGCAGTGGTGAACCGGACAACTAATGACAAGAGGTCTGGATCCATCACGATCGACGGCTTCACGGCTCTGAAGGTCTTATATGGTTCCGGATTTATTAGGGAAAACAGGGCTGCCTGTTGTGATACTGACATTACCCATTACATATATTTTGCTGCTTATTTAAATATGTAGATACTAACGCCATATTTCTCATGTGTCCTGAGGCGTTCCTGGGAATACGGTAGCTCAGTGGAAGGTGAACTGGATTACTAAGGAATGGAGGTCGATCCCGATTATAATCGACAGTTTCTAGTCTTCAAATGTGTGGGTAAACATTTTTTCTGCTAAAGGAAGACGACACTGGCCTAATAAGTAAGTAAAGTACCCCCATCACGCCAAGTGGCGTATAGGGAAATATGGTGTTAGTGACCCTATATTCTAAAGACCTTCAGCACATGATTTTTGGGGTAATGTGGTCGGTATTACACCCGTGCTGCTTTACTTTCCCAGAAAAAAATCCGGCACCCATTTAAGGCTGGGTGAACCCGGCGCCCCCGGGTGGGATCGAACCCTACCCCTCGTCCTTTGTAGTCCAGTTCACTAACCACTGAGCTATCGCGGCTCCCCGTACTGGCCTAATGCTGAATAGACCACGCAATAAGATGTCAAGTGAAGTTTTTTTCGGCTCATTTTTTTACAGTATGGGATAGCCGGTTCCACGCCCAACCCTCCTTTCTCGCCTCTTACAAACATGCCTGGTAGGGTACAGCGCCACTGTTCTTTACCCCCATTTCGGGCCCCGGCTGTGCACCTGTGTACCAGTCAAATATCAGTGCATAAAGAGATACAGAGAAGTCGATGGCGCTGGATAGGACACACGCTGCGGAAGCCAACTGAGAGTATTACACAACCGGCCCTTTTTTTGAATCCCCAGGGGAAAAGACAAAGAGGAAGATCAAGAAACTCTTGGAGAAGACAGACAGAAGCAGAGATGAAGATGATGGGGAAGACATGGAATGATCTTAAAAGAATGGCAAGAAACAGAACGACTTGGAAAGTGTTTGTCGAAGACCTATGCTCCACAGGGAGCTGAACGGTAGAAGAAGAAGAATAAGATGTCAAAACAAATGTAGGCACCAATAACATATTCCTTATATGACACCGCGTGGCGAGACAATGTGCTTTTATTTCTTTCATTTTCTATGGAAAGTAAAACTAATAACAGCATTTAGTTGTTGGATTACCATCATCAAACATCAAATAACTGCCTACAGGCGCTTAGATTACGTCATCAGGTAATTCCTCAGTGTGAAATGGTAAACTATAAAAAAAATATAAGTGTCCTCACGTTCTCCTCGTTGCTCTGCTAAATTTAGGACTAATGACGACATCCCTTTTGACTGTAATGAAGATCTGGGAGTCGCACAAAGGGTGCAGATTCATTAACAAGATCGACACTTTTATCGAACGTGCAGTTAGGAATATGCGATCGTCCATCATTATGACGCAGCACGCACAACATTGTCAACAATGGATGCACACACAATCTTGATTCTCTATAAAGAACACAGTCAGATGTACGAAAACCATAGCGCCGGCGCAAAATCATCAAAGTGGAGCTTATAGTATTCGGCGCTAAACAAATCCAACGGCGGGTTTAGAACAGCTATCAATGTCTTAAAGTATTAAGCCACATCGACTTGACGATGGGGGAAGATCATATTCACACCACCTGATTCACCAAAATCGGCCGCTGCCAGATGCACGAAAACACCATCAACCTTACCATCGACGCGAATCCGTAAAGTGGAATATCAGGTTGACTTTAAAGCAGCGTTCTACATTAGAGCTCTAGAATTAATCAGTATCAATTCGGCATTACCCGCAGGGCTCGATGGAAGACAAACTCTATTTCACCATCTAGTGACCGGAAGTACGCTAGTAACAAAAGTAAAGGCAACAAGTTGCACCAAGATGCGTGTTGTTCCAGCTGAAGGCCTACTTGGCCGAAAAGTCGATTTTTGTTTTGTCCATTACCACGTAAAGCTGTCACCATACAACTTTTTTCATTTTTTTTTAGAATTGCTACGTTAGTAACAGTTCTTTTCTTAAATCGTTAAGGCCGAATCATAAGCTGCACATCACTCAGCATTGCTGTAAACTACCCGCACTGTAATTAATGCTGATAGTGTTGACTGAGATTTAGGTTGCCCCTATTAACCGGATAGACAATTAATAGGGATAAGAGAAGCCACTAATAAATCATGAGCTTTCGAACAAAAATAGCATCATTATAAGAGAGCGATCAACAAAGAGAGAAAGGTTTGCAAATATTATAACTAGAAAGGACACATATATTTTACATCTCGCAGTACTCAGTTTAACATAGAATTATGGAAATGTACCAGTCAAATACCAGTGGATAAAGAGGGACAGCGAATACGATGGCGCTGGATAGGACACACGCTGCGGAAGTCAACTGAGAGTATTACACTCTTTTACACAGGCCCTTTTTTGGAATCCCCAGGGGAAAAGACAAAGAGGAAGACCAAGGAATTCTTGGAGAAGACAGATAGAAGCAGAGATGAAGATGATGGGGAAGACATGGAATGATCTTAAAAGAATGGCAAAAAAAAAAAAAAACAGAACGACTTGAAAAGTATTTGTTGAAGACTTATGCTCCACAGGGAGCTGAAAGGTAGAAGAAGAAGTACTCAGTTGCAGAATCGCTCAGGCCAAACTAACATTTCAGAAAACGAAAAATATCTTATGCACCAAATCTATGTCAATAGAGGTGAGAAAGAGTGTTCGTCGGTGCTATATAGAGCCCATTCAAACCTATGGAAGCGAATCACGGACAGTAGACAAACAAATGAAAAGACGATTAGAGGCCACAGAGATAGGATTTCTCAGAAGAATGTTGAAATTCCCTGGACAGCTAAAATGACCAATGAGGAAATTCTCAAAGAGGCCAAAACAAAAAGGGAAGTCCAAAAAAACATCAGAAAGAAACATTCAACATTTTTCAGGCACATCATGAGAAGAGGAAAGTTGGAATACTTGGTTACAACTGGCGAAATAAAAGGAAAGAGAGATCGCGGGCGACAAAGAGAGAAAATACTGGATAGCTTGGTGTCATGGCATGGAAAATAGTCAACAACAGAACTGATACGATGCACTGTAGATAGAAGATTGTGGAGGGACATGATCACCTACGCCAACCGGTATGGCACATGATGATGATGATGATGACTACTACTTACTAATTATCAACTATCTAGAAACATTCGTATTGTGAAAGCATAATGGTGTAGTTAATATGTGCGTGGCCACTGAAAAAAAAACACAATTTTATTGTCTCTCTTCTGTTGGAAAAATAGTTGAAAGTCAGTAGATGATCAACCTGGTATTTGCTAAATATATGTTCTATGTGTTCACACAATAGAGAAAGCTGACTGAAAGAGGGACATATACCTAGCGAGGCGAGAGAGTAATAGAGGCAGAAACATAATGCAACAGAGAAGGTAGAGAAAAAGAGACTTTCAGATAGATAGATAGATAGATAGATAGATAGATAGATAGATAGATAGATAGATAGATAGATAGATAGATAGATAGATAGATAGATAGATAGATAGATAGATAGATAGATAGATAGATAGATAGATAGACAGACAGACAGACAGACAGGCAGGCAGGCAGGCAGGCAGACAGACAGACAGACAGACAGACAGACAGACAGACAGACAGACAAACAGACAGGTAGATAGATAGATAGATAGATAGATAGATAGATAGATAGATAGATAGATAGATAGATAGATAGATAGATAGTAGATAGATAGATAGATAGATAGATAGATAGATAGATAGATAGATAGATAGATAGATAGATAGATAGATAGATAGATAGATAGATAGATAGATAGATAGATAGATAGATAGATAGATTGATAGATAGATAGATAGATAGATAGATAGATAGATAGATAGATAGATAGATAGATAGATAGATAGATAGATAGATAGATAGATAGATAGATAGATAGATAGATAGATAGATAGATAGATAGATAGATAGGACTAAGAGTGACAGAGAGAGGCATAAGTCGAAAAAGATAAACAGGAAGTATGAGAGAGACATATAGAGACAAAGAGATATAAATGTGAGAAGGGAGAAACAGAGAGAAAGATATACACAGAAAACGGCATTCAAAGAAAGAAAAGAAAAAAGGAGGGGGGGGGAAGGGGAGAAACAGAAAGAAAGAATGAATGAGAGCTGAAACATAAAGAAAAGCTCGGTTGCCTGGTTAGATGAATTCGTGAGGACAAACCATCACATTGAATGCATTTTTTTTGTTCACAAACAGCTACAGCTGCTGTTTGCCGGATCGCTGGGAACAATCAAAAGTTAATAAAGAGAGGGAATGCAAACCCGAAAAAATATGACAGAAATCAAATGCACTAGGTCATAAGGCTCATAATTCGTTGCAATTTCGTCGTTAAATCTAGATTGATGGTCCAAATGAATGATAATCAAAGTAGAATGAATTGTGTGACAAATCCATCTTAATAACAAAGAACTATAATTATTTGTAAATTTTTTATATTGAAGGACATTCAAGTCTCAAGTTTCAAACACGGTGATTCAATTATTCCCAACAGTGACTCAAAGGAAGCAATGCTTGCCAAAAGCATAGAAAATATAACAGCAGTTACTTGGTTGCAGTCAAAATAGGAAGAGAACATGCCCTGACTCCAAGATGAGAACAGAAACGATCTCTTGCAATAATTATCTTATATTATGTCTGGCAAGCGCGAGTATTGACAGTAGAAATAGAAACAAGAAATTCTAACTATAGGTGGGATGTAACAATGAAAAAAAAAAGGTTCGCATCTAATACTTTGATTTGGTGGCTTAGTAATTAGTGCTGTATGTACTGATCAGAAGATTCCGGGTTTTTCCGGCATAACAAGGCTCAGGGGTTTTACCCAGCTGCTATAATTGGTACCATCAATTTTCATGATAATTAAAGGCGGCATGGAGTGACTAAATCACTACAAAATGTGCCTTCGATCATGGACAAATATGGTTATTAACATATTTCCCATACGTCTTTCAAGGGGTGAGGGAACTTTTCCGTCTTCAGCAATCAGCTAGTGCTATATATTTAGACACTGAAACCAACTTTTATCACGAACTGATGGTGCTTCACCCCCATAACATGTGATACACTATTGTTTCTGTGGACCATATTTGTGTTCTTATGGTATTGAAAGTGATGTTGGGCTGCAGAATGTTCTCTAGGATCTATCTGACTCCGTAATCGCAAGTTTGCAAAGTCTATTCTTGTGTAGGTATTCTCTGAGGTTACAGTGGTCTGTTGTGAGTCAGTCTACTCATGCCTGCTGAGATTGTTTAAGCTATCATAAGTAGTGATATATGGCATTTACAGGCAACAAATCTGCATTTCTTGTTTATATAAAAGTATACACGCAGGATAAAAGCGATAAAACAGACCAACTCTCACAGGCAGGTTGGAACCTACAAAGGCCAACCAACCCAATACTTCAAAGATATATATCTCTCTCTTTGCGATCAAGACTCAATCAGAGTAGGGGTTCAGACTCTCATAGAAGACAGCTGTCTGTTTAAATGAATTGATCGATCCCATAGACAGAACATCATAATTAGAGTCTGTTAGATCCACCCTGATCAGTACCTGTTAAAACGTTGCACTGTGTTCTGCGCCAGTGGCCTAGTGCATCCGATTTCAGCCAGCATTTTATTCAGGTTTGCTTTCCTTAGCCTTTGATTGTCTCCAATCTTCCTGCAAGGCAGCAGATTGTCTTTTCTGTAGGGGGATTCTGCCCTTAGATGGTCGGCCCTCCCAGGTTTACGAGCACCATCTGCCCGAGTCACTAGAGGTGACTAACACGAACATGCACACAAAAAGATATGAGATGTGACTAACACTGACATGCACACATCGATATGAGGCATGACTAACACACACCAAGATATGAGATATGACTTAAACAGACGCACACACCCACTAAGATATGAGATGTGACTAACACAGACACACTCTACAATATGAGATATGACTAACACAGATACACACACTAGCATATGAGATATGACTAAACACAATCATGCACACACAAAGATATGAGACATGACTAACACTGACACACACCAAGATATGAGATATGACTAACACAGACGCACACACACACTAAGATATGAGAAGTGACTAACACAGACACACTCTACAATATGAGATAATAATAACACAGATACACACACTAGGATATGAGATATGACTAAACACAGTCATGCACACGCACAAAGACTTGAGACATGACTAACATAACCATGCACTCACAAAGATAGGAGTTGTGACTAAAATAGACATTCACACACAAAGATATGAGATATGACTAAAACAAAAACAAACAGAGATATGAGACATGACTAACATAGACAGACACACATTGAGATATGAGATGTGACTAGCATGGACATACACACAAATATATGAGACATGATAAATATAGACATGCACACACAAAGGGATGAGATGTGACTAACATAGACATGCACACAAGGATATGAAATGAGATTAACATAGACATACACACAAAGGTGTGAGATATGACTAACATAGACATGCACACAAAGATGTGATATGACTAATACAGGCATGCTAGCACAAGAATTTGACACATGACTAACACAGATACACACTAAGATATGAGATACGACTAAACACAAGCAAACACAAAGATATGAGACATGATTAACACGGATTCAAAGATATAAAGGCAATCCTAAACAAAGAAAATAAAGAAAACAGCATGGGCAGAGTTATATGGACAAAAAAAGCCAGAACATGATAGTAGTGATATATGGCTTTTACGGGAAACAAATCTTCGTTAAACGCAGGAAAATGCTGAAATTTTATATATATAAAAAGTATACACGCAGTTGCGTTTTTCCTAATATAAACGTATACACGCAGCATACACGCAGCAAAACGGACAGATCGTCGCAGCGTGACCTCGATGAGCGTAGGTGACCCCATTATTGATGACCGTAAGGTGTGCTGAGGAAAGTGTGTGTTCCTCTCCTGAGTGTAGGATACGTTTTTTTTAATATCTCGGCCTGAATGTTGTCTCACTTCATCAGGGCAGGTGTGTGCTTATAAATAGTGTGTTGTAATGATTTTAAAAATATAGGAAAGCCGGTGTTATCTCTTCATTGTTCCTCGGTGTTAGTAGTTCGCTCTTTCTCTCTCTCTCTATCTCTCTCTCTCTCTCTCTCTCTCTGTGATAAGCGAATTAACCAAGACAAATAAAATAAACAAAAATGAGGCTTTCTATATAATTTTCACAATAAAGATTTCATTAATACATCAGAGAACAGATATTTTATAAATGTACAGTAAAGGTTTAACCTCTCTCTCGCTCTGTCTCTCACTCTCCTATCCCCTCCTAGTCTTCTCTCCTACTATGTCACCCTCCCTCCTCGCTTACCCTCTGACCACACAAGCCGGAAAGTATTGACTATTCAACTGATCGGGAAGTCATGAGGTAAAATAAATACAAAGTAGTTGCGGGAATGCTCTCCACCACCCACTTAGTATCGGGTCTGTTGAGGAGGGCAGTGTCTGCGGGATCGTGTTCGTTTAGAGAATCGACGAATCTGGTGAAATCTCCAAGAAGATTGATTAAACGGGAGAACTCGAGAACAGAAGAGTTAATGAGAGAAGCGTGGAAAAAGCGTAGATCACCACTCTCTATATGTCTGAGGATAAGGTGGTGACCGTAGTTAATTTTTAAACGGGGTTTCTTACTATCAAACACATCACTTAGAAGAGCAGTCCAATCAGTCGTGAATGGGCATGGAATCTGTCTTGTTGATAGCAGCGTGGGTATTTATAGCTGACCAGTTTTGTTCATATACAGCCCGCACATCATCCGGCAGTGGTGCTAAAGGGTCATGTCCTTGTGCTTTTTACTGTCAGGTGATTGGTCTTCGTCTATCTTTCGTTTGGTCGCTGGTGAAGGGGCAAACGGTGGCGATGAAGTTGGTGTTGTAGCAGGTACCGAGGCTGAAGCTGGTGTTGTAGACAGTACCGCTGGTGAAGGTGCTGTTGTAAAAACCGAATGTTTTTTCTCCTATGGCTAGCTAAAGAACTTCGACTCGTATACGTACGTTGACAAATGGTACAAGCATGGCATATAAGTCGATGTGCGGCCCGTATATGCTGAAGCAAAGCTTGGCGCCGCTTAAGCTTCTTTGGACACAATGGGCACTGGTGTTCTTCAGAAGATACCTCATTATGAGAAACCATCTGGAGAAAATCCAATAACCATCTATCAATAATATTTATCACTCATAGTTTACATTAATTAAACAACTATCTCAATAATAATTATCATACCTACCTTAAACAATAAATGAGAAAAAAAACGAAGGAATAATACATTCACAAATACTTAACATACCTACTTTAAACACATGCATGTGTAGTGCCTGTCGAGTCAGCGTTGGGGAGAGTAACACTGTGTGGCGGGTTACTTTAACTCTACTTGACCCCTGAGGCTATACCAGAGGTGTTCTATGACCTCCTTTGAGCTTTGAAGGTTGAAATACCAATGTTTCCCACTTCAACTAATAACAGACATCATTAAAGATTATTATTACAGCTCAGAAAATTTAGTACCAAAAACCAAAGCGTTACTCCCATATCCACGAAAAGCTTAGACTTAGGCTTTGGAGTTCCATATCTTTATCACTTCAACGAATGACAGACAACAGTAAAGGTGTTCATTACAGGTCAAAAAACTTAGTTCCAAACCCCACAATTTCGGCTCATAGTCACAAATTTGGACCCAAAATCCTAAAATATTTAGGCCCAAAGTCAAATAGTTAGATACGAAAGGCCAAAAAGGTATATCATAAGTCCAAAAAAGTTAGTCCAAAAGACAAATAATTTAACACCAAAACACACAAATTTCATCCTCTTTCTCAAAAAGATGAACTGAAAATCCTAATAATATAGTCCCAAAGTCGCATAACTTAGATACAAAACATCAAGAATGTATATCCAAAGCCCAAAAAGTTATGTCAAAAGAAAAACAAATGTAACCTCAAAATACGAAAATTTCGTCTCATAATCAAAAGGTTGAACTCAAAACCCTAAAATTTAGGTCCAAAGGGATACTAGTTTGTAACAAAAGACGAAAAAATTATAACCATAGTCCAAAAGACAAAATAATTTAACCACAAATCACAAAAATCTCGTCTCATATTCACAAATTTGAAAATGTAGGTTGTCTAGTGTGTCTTGAGGGCTGTATGAAGGTCCTCTAATGTGTCTTGAGGGCTGTACAGAGGTCGTCTAGTGTGTCATGATGGTTGTATGTATGTTGTCTAGTGTGGCATGATGACTGTATGTATTGTTGATTACTGTGTCGTGATGTCTGTATGTAGGTTGTCTAGTGTTGCAGGAGGGCTCTATGTCTGTTGTCTAGTGTGTCATGAGGGCTCTATGCAGGGTGTCTAGTGTGGTATGATGGCTGTATGTAGGCTGTCTAGTATGTCTTGGTGTATGTAGGCTGTCTGGTGTGTCATGAGGGCTGTATGTCGGTTGCTTACAGTGTCTTGATGGCTGTATGCAGGCTGTCTAGTGTGTCTTGATGCGTGTAGGTAGGTTGTCTATTATGTCATGCTGGGTGCATGGAGGCTGTCTAGCGTGTCAAGATGGTTGTATGTATGTTGTCTAGTGTGTCTTGAGGGCTGTATGGAGGTCGTCTAGTGTGTCTTGAGGGATGTATGGAGGTCGTCTAGTGTGTCTTGAGGGTTGTATGGAGGTCGTCTAGTGTGTCTTGAGGGCTGTATGGAGGTCATCTAGTGTATCTTGAGGGCTGTATGGAGGTCGTCTAGTGTGTCATGATGGTTGCATGTACGTTGTCTACTGTGTCGTGATGTCTGTATGTAGGTTGTCTAGTGTGGCAGGAGGGCTGAATGCCGGTTGTCTAGTGTGTAATGAGGGCTACATACAGGTTGTCTAGTGTGGCATGATGGCTGTATTTAGGTTGTCTAGTATGTCTTGATGTCTGTATCTACGCTGTCTGGTGTGTCATGAGGGCTGTATGCCGGTTGTCTACTGTGTCTTGATGGATGTAGGTAGGTTGTCCATTGTGTCATGCTGGCTTTATGGAAGCTGTCTAGTGTGTCATGCTGGCTGTGTGGAGGTTATCTAGTATATCTTGATGTCTGTATGTAGGTTGTCTGGTGTGTCATGAGGGCTGTATGCATGGTGTCTAGTGTGGCATGAGGGCTATATGTAGGTTGTCTAGTATGTCTCGATTTCTGTATGTAGGCTGTCTGGTGTTTCATGAGGGCTGTATGCCGGTTGTCTACTGTGTCTTGATGGATGTAGGTAGGTTGTCCATTGTGTTATGCTGGCTTTATGGAAGCTGTCTAGTGTGTCATGCTGGCTGTGTGGTGGTTGTCTAGTATGTCTTGATTTCTGTATGTAGGCTGTCTGGTGTTTCATGAGGGCTGTATGCCGGTTGTCTACTGTGTCTTGATGGCTGTATGCAGGCTGTCTAGTATGTCTTGATTTTGACCTGATTAGTTACTAAAAATAGATTTTGACCTATGATGCAATACCCGAGGAGTTACAACAATTAGATTTTGACCTATGAGACAATACCAACAAGTCCACTTATCAATCAAAGACTTTAATACAGTTGAGAAAACCCTAATAATTCATTCGAATAAAAAAAAAATTTGCACATGATGCTAGTTAGGACTGTGTCTAAATGATTAATGAAAATATTGCTACAATAATTGAAAAAAGCCAAAAACACTAAAAACACCACATTGAAAGACTAAACTTATAGTTCACGCTCCTGTCACAACTCTGCTAAAAAAAGTACTGCAATGCATGAAAGTTACGTCCCCTACCATAACTCTACTAAACGAAAGTATTACCAAACACGTAGGTTACACCCTGACAAAACCTCACCAAAAGACAAGCTGTTGCTTAAAATAGCACTTTAATGTTCTTACCCATGATAATTTTTTAATAGATACGCTTTTGAAATTAATAAAGAATAGTAAATTAAACCTCTAGGCTTACCCCAAACTTTATATTAGACACCACGTAGCAAAAATGTACTTTAAAAAGCACTTTTATGTTCCTTACCCGTAAACCACTTAAAGTGATTTTTAAGTAAATTTTTGCTACGGAGATGTCTAATATAAAGTTTGGGTAAGTCTTGAGTGTAAATTTACTATTGTTATCGCTTTCTAAGCCGTAGCCATAAAAAAAGTGGTTGGGCCTTTCGTATCTAACTATTTTGACTTTGGGCCTAAATTTTTAGGGTTTTGGGCCCAAATTTGTGACTATGAGCCGAAATTGTGAGTTTTGGAACTAAGTTTTCTGACCTGTAATGAACACCTTTACTGTTGTCTGTCATTCCTTGAAGTGATAAAGATATGGAACTCCAAAGTCTAAGCTTTTCGTGGGTTTGGGAGTAACGTTTTGGTTTTTGGTACTGAATTACATTTTTGTACTGTAATAATAACCTTTAATGATATCTACTATTCGGTGAAATGGGAAACATTGGTATTTCAACCTTCAGAGCTCAAAAGGTGGTCAAAGAACACCTCTGGTATTGCCTCAGGGGTCAAATAGAGTTAAAGTAAACCACTACCCCACGTTACTCTCCCTCACCGCTGACTCGACAGGCACTTCACATGCTCCGCCTAATGCGATTCTCTGATTGGTTAATCCAGCTGTCAGCCATTTATTTGCTCCGCCTCCCATAGTAATGCTCTTTTCTGAGTGGTTAATCCAGACGTCTTTCTCTGATTGGTTAATTCATAAATCTGTTACCAGTTTATATTTAAACTAGTCTCATGAGAGATTTCGTGTTATAAGTTTATTTGCTTCAAGGAAGGTTATTTCCATATTACTGTTCAGTCTATAGGATTGAGACTATATTTTACGCTGTAAGTTGGGAAATTTTTGTCTATTTTCTCTCTAAAGTATGTTAAGACTTATCGATAAAAGGTTATTCCATTGTATTAATGTGTTTAAAGTATGTATGTTAAGCATTGTTGAGCGTATTATTCCTTTGTTTTTTGATTAAAGTGGGTATTTTAAGGTTTGTTTGTTAATATTATTAATGTATTTAAACTAGGTATGTTAAGTATTGTTGACAAAAGTGTTATTTAAAATAAGTTAAGGCCTATGGATGAAAGGTTATTCAATTTTATTAATGTGTTAAAAGTAGGTATGTTAAGTATTGGCGAATGTATTATTCCTTCGTTTTTTCTCATTGATTGTTTAAAGTATGTATGATAAGTATTGTTGAGATTGTTGTTTAATTAATTTAAACTATGAGTGATAGATATTATTGATAGATGGTTATTAAATTTTCTTCAGATGGTTTCTCATAATGAGGTATCTTCTGAAGAACACCAGGGTCCATTGTGTCCAAAGAAGCTTAAACGGCGCCAAGCTTTGCTTCAGCATATACATCGACTTATATGCCATGCTTGTACCATTTGTCAACGTACGTATACGAGTCGAAGTTCTTTAGCTAGCCATAGGAGAAAAAACATTCGGTTTCTACAACAGCACCTTCACCAGCGGTACTGTCTACAACACCAGCTTCAGCCTCGGTACCTGCTACAACACCAACTTCATCGCCACCGGTTTCCCCTTCACCAGCGACCAAACGAAAGATAGACGAAGACCATTCACCTGACAGTAAAAAGCACCAGGACGATGACCCTTTAGCACCACTGCCAGATGATGTGCGGGCTGTATATGAACAAAATTGGTCAGCTATAAACACCCACGCTAAAATCAATAAGACAGTTTTTACATATACATTCTTCCACTCACCTGATCGCCCATTCACGACAGACTGGACTGCTCTTCTGAGTGATGTGTTTGATAGTCAGGAAACCCGTTTAAAAATTAACTGTGGTCACCACTTTATCCTCAGACATAGAGAGAGTGGTGATCTACGCTTTTTCCACGCAACACTCAATAATTCGTCTGTTCTCGAGTTCTCCCGCTTAATCAATCATCTTGGAGATTTCACCAGACTCGTCGATTCTCTAAACGAAAACGACCCCGCAGACACGGCCCTCCTCAAGTGACCCGATACTAAGTGGGTGGTGGAGAGCATTCCCGCCACTACTTTGTATTTTTTTCACCTACATGACTTCTCGATCAGTTGATTAGTCATCACGTTCCAGCTTGTGTGGTCAAATAATGGAAAGCGAGGAGGGAGGGTGACATAGTAGGAGAGAAGACTAGGAGGGGATAGGAGAGTGAGAGACAGAACGAGAGCGAGAGAGAGAGGTTAAACCTTTACTGTACATTTATAAATATCTGTTCTCTGATGTATTGATGAAATCTTTATTGTGAAAATTATATAGAAAGCCTCATTATTTTTTATTTTATTTGTCTTGGTTAATTCACTTATCAGAGAGAGAGAGAGAGAGAGAGAGAGAGAGAGAGAGGACAAGATGACGAATTCAGTTCTGTTTAGTAGTTCATCCAAATTATTATTGGAGATATCTTTCTTGTAAATTATAACAGCGCTGGCGTAGCGCTGACCCCATTATCCCAAAATTTACAGGTGGAAAAAATATAGTCATTAATATTATATTACCTCTAACTCGCACTTCAAGTTGACGTAGTTTAACAATTCTCGTGTAACGGCATCTAGCCATAATCGAGGTTGGTGGAGTTCAGCTATTTTCGAGGTTTTCCACATTCGAAGTTTGACAATGTTCAGGTACACTCTAGGTTTAACGAAGTCAGCCACACTCAAGGTTTGACGAAGCCAGCGACATCCAAGGTCTGATGAAATTCAACCACACTCAAGATTTGATGAAGTTTAGCCACAATCAAGGTTTCCCGAAGTTCAGCCACATTTGAGTATTGACGGAGACCAGTCACATTCGAATTGTGGGTTATAGGCATGCTTCCCATTGGCGTGAGTGCGTGGCATCCTGATTTTTGTAGTGCGCCTTTTGGCTGGTTGCCTCCGACTTCAGCACTTAAAATTGCTAGAGCAGACTGTGGTCTTGCACGGGTGTAGGAAGGCCTGGCCAGTCTTGGTTTTCAGTCCCTGGTGACTGTTAAGCCCCATCCCCACGACAAGGAGCTGGCCTTGATGGGGAACCCAAAATAAGACCACTCAAAATAATGCACTGGAATGCTGAAGGCATCAACAGCAAAAGAGATGGGTACAGTAAAAAGATAGAATTAGAAAATATCCTGCATGAAGAACAAGTAAGCATATGCTGTTTGCAGGAAACCCATCTAAACAACGACATAGCCTTGAAGATTAGGGGATACCAGTGCTACCGATCTGACAGGAAAAACAGACAAAAGGGCGGAATACTGACTCTTGTAAGGAACAACATTAATGCATGTCAGATTGAAGTGTATATGGATGGGGCGGAATATCAAATACTGCACCTCAGGACAGGAAATACAGACTTCCATCTACTAAACTACTACTGTCCGAGTGACCGCCCACTAGCACTAGACACAATTACATTGAAAGAAAGAATAATTGTATGTGGAGACTTTAACAGCCATTCACAGAGCTGGGGCTATGAAGATATGGACAAGAGAGGTGAAGAACTTGAAAATTGGCAGGATGACAATGGGCTTATACTATTAAACCAGGCAACAGATCCACCAACATTCTATTCCAGATCATGGCATACCACATCTACACCAGACCTTGCTTTCCATTCACCAGACCTGGATTGGAATATCACACGTATTGTTGGGAAACAACTTGGAGGCAGCGACCACCGACCTGTCTTTTAGTGGTGCAAAATGAGGCCGTCAGGGAGAGCAGCACTCTCTCCAGATGGAATTACAAAAAGGCAGACTGGAAAGTGTATCAACATTACACCAGTGTACTGACTAAAGATCTAAATACAGACAGAGACATCAACAAAATAGTTGATGAATTCAGTAGACTAATAATACAAGCTGCCAGTGAAACAATACCCAGAGGGGCACGGAAACACTACAAACCATACTGGAATAGTGAACTAGAGCAACTGCACAATGACATGGAAACATCTCGAAAACAAGCAGAAAATAACCCCTGCCAGGAACACCACAATAACTATCAGCATGCTAAAGCCAAATTTCAATGGGCTAAACTACAAGCCAGACGGAGAAGTTGGAAAGAGAAAACAGAGTACATGAATCTAGAACGAGACACAAGAAAAGTGTGGAAGCTTGTAAAACAGCTGAATGATGAGGGTACAGAAGGGAACACAAAAATTACACTGAAGAAGGATGGAAACATTCTAACAGGTAAACATGCAGCAAATCACTTTGCAGACTCCTTTGCAAATGACAACAATATTGAAATTAGCCTAGAGAAACGTCAAGAGACCCGTCTAAAACAACAAAATGCAAGACAAGAAGAGACTGCACATGAAGTCATGGAAATACCCATTACACAAAGAGAGCTAGAGCTGGCAATATCCAAATTAAAAATGAAAAAGTCACCAGGTAGTGATGGAGTGTCTAATGAAATGATTAAGAACTTGGGAACTGCAGCTAAAGCAAAACTACTGCAGATCTACAACATTTGCTGGATCACAGGTAAAGTGCCACAGGCATGGAGAGAAGCAATTATGATACCATTACTAAAGCCAGGAAAAGATGGTTCAATGACATCCAGCTATAGACCAATCAGCCTTACAAGCTGTTTGTGTAAAACAATGGAACGTATAATCAATCTCAGACTGCAGTGGTACCTGGAAAGTGAAAATCTCCTTGTCCCACAACAAGCAGGCTTTAGACAGTGTTACTCTACCGAAGATCAGGCAACCTATCTTTCCCAGGAAATTGAGGATGCGTTTCAAGAAAAGAAACTGGTACTAGCAGCATGGATAGACCTAAAGAAAGCATTTGATAAGGTATGGAAGGAAGGGCTTTTGAAGAAACTGAGAAATTATGGAGTAAATGGCAGGATGTACAAATGGGTCAAAGCATACCTGCATAACAGGAGAGCCAGAGTGCAACTGGATGGTCTTAAGAGTAAGAAGGTCTTACTGCGCCAGGGCGTTCCACAGGGAGGGGTACTATCTCCAACACTTTTTGTGATCTACATCAATGACCTAGTTACTGAACTACCACATGGTATCAAAGTGGCAATGTATGCAGATGACTTGGTAATGTGGTGCACAGAGGAGTATGCAACAGTGGCCTCCAAATTGTTACAAAGAGCTATGAATGCACTGAATTCATGGACAAATAGATGGTGTATCAGCATCAATACAGACAAATGCAGTACTACACTTTTCACTCTTTCCCCAAAACAAAAAGCAGGAGCCATCTATATAAACAATGAGCCTGTGAAAGAAGACATACAGGCTACGTATCTCGGAGTTACATTTGATAACAAACTATCTTGGAAACAGCAGATAAATAAGGCAACCCAAAAAGCAAGGAGAAAATTGGCTATTCTAAGAAAGCTGTGTGGAACTACGTGGGGTGCGAGTGGGAAAATACTCAGTAAAGTTTACCAACAGAGTATACGCCCACATTTAGAATATGGATCATCTGCATGGTGTTCAGCATCAAACACCACACTTCAAGAACTGGATAAAGTACAAAACCAGGCACTTAGGGTCATCACAGGAGCAATGAAATCAACACCAATATTAGAGATGGAGAAATTGTGGAGGATACCAGCACTGAGAGAACGGAGGGACACAAAGGTGCTGATACAGGCAGAAAAATTTGCTTGCATGCCGAGACATCCAATGAAGGACCGATTCCAAAATCTTGCATTGGGACGACTTAAGAGAAGCAGTTTTATCCACCAAGCCAAGCGTATTAGTAGACAAACACCAGACATGCCAAGAGCTGTTAACCCCCTACTGCCCATACCAGAACAGACTCCCTGGACAGAGGAATCTGGATTATCAGTTCAAATACGGACAGAAGTGAAAGGAATAGTTGATAAAGAGGAACAGAATAGTCTACAGCGAAAAACAATAACTCTCAGTTTCCTGGATGAAGAATACCCACAAGACCTATGGATTCGTGTGTATACAGATGGATCAGCACAGAATGCAGTAAAAAATGGGGGAGCAGGTGCATATATAGAATACCCAAATAACACTAGGGATATGAATAAAATAGCAACAGGGAAATATTGTCACAATTATGATGCAGAAATACAAGCAATAAAGTTAGCAATAGAAAAACTGCTGAACATTAATCTTAGCCCGCAGCCTGTAGTGTTTTGACAGATGCAAGATCAGTACTCCAGGCACTACAATCCAGAAAATTACCACATCTGCAGACCTTATTGACTGAACTCTGCAAGCACCACAGGGTTGCCCTGCAGTGGATCCCATCTCACTGTGGAATACCAGGAAATGAGAAAGCAGATCAGTTGGCAAAGGAAGGTTCAACAGGCACACAACTAGATACACCTGTTACATACCATCATAAGAAACAGATAATCAAATCAATCAGAGGACCACAAGCCCCAAATCAGGATGCCTTTTATAATATGAATAGATATGAACAAGTTATCATTATACGTCTCAGAACAGGACACAATCGACTCCATAGTCACATGTATACAAAATTCAAGATCGGCACCTCAACTACTTGTACATGTGGACAGGCGCCCCAGACTGCTGAACACATACTTCAAGACTGCACTGAATATAGTAGACTGAGGAAAATCCATTGGCCCATAGATACAACACTACAGACAAAACTATATGGGCCACTGCAAGAATTACAAAAGACAGTAACATTTATACAGGAAACGACATTGCAGATATAGACAATGCTTCAGGCGAACGAAAGATAGATAGATAGAATTGTGGGTTTTTGGCAAGTTCAGTAACAGTCGAGGTTTACGAAGTTCAACAATACTCGAGGTTTACGAAGTTCAGCTATATTAGAGGTTTAATCGAGTTTTATCTTTTTTAATTTTCCGTAACACATTTCCCAGACCGAAGATTTTGTCGACTAGGAAGTATCCACTTTATTTTATTTGTATTGAATGTACTTGTTGGTAAGTTATAATTATCTCTCTCTTTCTCTCTCTCTCTCTCTCTCTCTCTCTCTCTCTCTCTCTCTCTCTGCGATCAGGACTCAATCAGAGCAGGATTCCAAACTCTCATATGAAGTCCGCTGTCAGATTAAATGTGTTGAATGCCCCCACAGACAGAACATCACAATTAGAGTCTGCCAGATCCACTCTGATTGAACACCCGTTAAAACGTTGCACTGTGTTCTGCGCCAGTGGCCTAGTGCATCCGATTTCAGCCAGCATTTTATTCAGGTTTGCTTTCCTTAGCGTTTGATTGTCCCCAATCTTCCTGCAAGGCAGCAGATGAACTTTTCTGTAGCGGCATTCTGCCCTTAGATGGTCGGCTCTCCCAGGTTTACGAGCACCATCTGCCCGAGTCACTAGAGGTGACTAACACGAACATGCACACACAAAGATAGGAGATGTGGCCAACACAGACATGCACACAGCGATACTAGGCATGACTAACACTGACACACATCAAGATATATGACGCATCACTAACAACAAACATGCGCATAAAGATATGATATATGGCTGACATAGACATGCACACACAAAGATATGACACATGCCTAACATAGACATGCACACAAAAATATGAGATGTGACTAACATAGCTATGCACACAAGTTTTAATTATGAACATTAATATGTATGCAAGTTTGAATTTATGTTGAATTCACAGTTTTAATTCCATCAGTTCCTTCCAAACCAACAAAATCATTCCGATGTTAAACAGCTATTTTCTGTATAAAATGTAATCGGATGTGGTGCTACTATAAGAGTATCTTTGTTCATTGTTCTGATTTAGTTCTTATGTTCGTGTTAATCTTGGTCACGGCACCAAATTAAACTATTATAGCTTATATCTCAGTTTAACTCTGTTACTGCTCTAGTGTGTTTACAAATCTGTTGATAAATTCCAATATTACCTTAATCAGCCTACTTTTATATCTTCGGGGTATCTCTTACAAGCTTTGAAGGAGTAACTGAAAAAAGTGTGTCATTTTATCAGCTAGGCTCCTTCTATTTCTTGGGCATTCTGGGTATCTGGCGTGGTCAGTTCTAGGAAATTTAGATTACAATCCTAGGACTGCCGTCTCTTATGAGGAATATGACCAACATCCACGTCAATCACTCCTATCAGTTGACTTCTTAAAACACATATGCCCTTGATCTTTCCTGTGTATCCAGATTCTCTTGTAGAAATATTTTGATCTCGTTCACTCTCACTGAACATCAGAGAAATCTTCGCGTCTACTTCCGCTGAACATCATAGAAATAATCAGAGATGTTTGGGTCCTTGAAACCGCCTTTCGACCTTCATCTGGAAGAATCTGTGGTTGGATTTTTCTGTTTCATCTCTTGCTATTCGTCATTTGTGGTAATGGAAGTATTACTAATTAATTACGTTTATCTCTCTGGTCGTGGAACGCCTGCGGCTACATGTCATTATCACAATTCCATGTCGGCATTTTGTCTGTTACAGTTCAAGCAACTCAAAGTTCTGCTGACGGTCTCCCTTTGTCAAGTCCAAGCAACTCAAAGTTCTGCTGACGGTCTCCCTTTGTCAAAGATCAAGCAACTCAAAGTTCTGCTGACGGTCTCCCTTTGTCAAGTCCAAGCAACTCAAAGTTCTGCTGACGGTCTCCCTTTGTCAAAGATCAAGCAACTCAAAGTTCTGCTGACGGTCTCCCTTTGTCAAAGTTCAAACAACTCAAAGTTCTGCTGACGGTCTCCCTTTGTCAAGTCCAAGCAACTCAAAGTTCTGCTGACGGTCTCCCTTTGTCAAAGATCAAGCAACTCAAAGTTCTGCTGACGGTCTCCCTTTGTCAAAGTTCAAGCAACTCAAAGTTCTGCTGACGGTCTCCCTTTGTCAAAGTTCAAACAACGCAAAGTACGGCTGGCGGTCTCCCATTGCTACGTATGTCTGTTTATTCATTGTAACTGTTATTTATCTCCAAGAAATTTGAAATTAGAACTAAATATGCTTAGAGTAGATAGAAACATGAGTGATAAGTACAGTACGATAGTACAAAATAGATATAATTCTATTGAGAAAATACAGGACATCGAGGAGCAGTAGGAGATGCTCAAACAATCGATCCAATAAACATCAAAAGAAGTAATACCAGTGACCCAAAGAATCAACAAAAAGAAATGGATAACAGAAGAAATATTAGAACTAATGGACGAAAGATGAAAACATAAGAAAGAAGAACGGACATACCAAATATTGCACAAAGATATCCAGAACAAATGCAGAGAAGCAAAGGAAGGATGCAAAGCAAAAATGCGAAAATGAAAAAAAAAACAACAAAGAAAAACTAAAAAATTATGCACAATCAGTTAAATGAATTAACATGAAGAAATGAAGTCAAGGTTTCAGAATGTGTGAAATCAAAGGAAGGAAATATAATAATGGGACAGTAGAAGACAATGGAAAGATAGACATAATATATCAGTCAACTCTATGATGATGAAAGACCAGAGCTAAACAATTTAAACAAAGACACAGGACCACCAATAATGCAGAGTGAAATTGAGGAAGCAATTCAACACATGAAAATAAGCAAAGCTCCAGGTCCTGACAATATAAAAATTGAAGAGATAAATGCATTAGGAGATCTGGGAGTACAAGTCATAACAAAACTACTCAATGACAATTATAACACTGGACACATACCCAAAGACCGACTAAAATGGGGGCCTCGGTAGCCTAGTTGGGAAAACCACACGACTAGACTACCGACGTTCGGACAACCCGTGTTCGATTCCCGTTGGGAGAAGTGTGAATTGTACTCGTGGTTGGAAAAAATACCCCACGGTCGACCCAGCCGTTGGCAGAAATGGGTACCAGGGTATTATCCTGGGAAGGTGAGGAATGTCGCTTCGCATCTGAGTTTCGATGCTTGAGGCTACACTATACATACATATCCAAACATTTCTGGATAGGCGGCCGTGTACATATGGGTGTAAACTCGCGTGCTAAGACGCCGGTTCAAGTCTCGTACTTTACCTTTACCTTACCTACTACAATCTATCTTTGTAGCCATACTAAAGAAGTCAGGCGCCACTGATTGTGAAGACCATCACACTATTAGTCTCATGAGCCATATGGCGAAAATATTACTAAGAATCATCATGAGACCTGTAAGGAACAAAATAAAACCAGAAATAAGTGAGGAACAATGTGAATTTGTGGAAGGGAAGGGCACCGATAATGCAATATACATCCTGTGGACATTGATAGAAAGAGCTATAGAGGTAAAGAAATATCTATATTTGTGCTTTATAGACCAGACAAAAGCATTTGACCAAGTAAAGCATGTGGAAATAATCAATATGCTGGAGAAATTAAATATTGATGGCAAGGATCTGCGAATCATAAAAAACATGTACTGGCAACAAACAACAGCTATACGAATTAACAACCAAACAGGACAATTCCAATATATAAAACAAGGAGTCAGACAAGGCTGTGTTCTGTCGGCGGATTTGTTTTCACTTTACAGCGAACATATTATGAGATCAATAGTAGACTAATTAGGAATTGAAGTCAACGTTCACAAAATAAATAATTTGCGATATGCGGATGACACAGTCTTAATAGCAGAAACTGAGAATGAACTACAAGAAATGATAGACATAATAGTAAAAGAAACTAATAAAAAAGGTCTCAGTCTGATTAGTAATGGTCATATCAAAGAAACAATCATCACGATCATGAAGCATAAAAATAAACAAAACAAATCTGAAACAAGTGCAACGCGTCAAATAATTGGGCACAATAATAACATCAATTGGAAGATGTACCACAGAAATAAAAAGCAGAATAGCTAAGGCCAAAATAGCATTTCAGAAAATGAAAAGTATCCTATGCAACAAATTTATGTTAATAAAAATGAGAAAGAGTTTATCGATGCTATATAGAACAAATTCTGACCTATGGAAGCGTATCATGGACAATAGACACACAAATGAAAAGACGCTAAAAAGACCAATGAGGAAATTCTCAAAGTGGCCAACACAAAAAGGGAGCTCCTAGAAAAAAAAAAAACATCAGAAAGAAACAATCACATTTTTTGGGCACATCATGAGAAGAGGAAAGTTGGAATACTTGATTACAACTGGCAAAATAAAAGGAAAAAGAGATTGCGGACGACACAGAGAAAAAATACAGGATAGCTTGGTGTCATGGCATGGAAAACAGTCAACAACAGACCTGATATGAGGCGCTGTAGATATACGATTGTGGAAGGACATGATCGCCTACATCAACCGGCTTAGCACATGATGATGATTTTGTTTATTCGTGATTAGGATTGTTCACACTATAACACGACCATGTTTCCGGTAATTTGGACGAGCTAATGTAATACTGTGGTTAATTAACTATGAATGAAGGAATAGAAACAAAGTGAGAAATACAGAAGGTAACTGTTAGAGAAGGAATAGAAAAAGTGAGAAATACTGCAGGTAACTGTTAGAGAAGGAATAGAAAACGTGAGAAATACTGCAGGTAACTGTTAGAGAAGGAATAGAAAAAGTGAGAAATACTGAAGGTAACTAAATATGAGAGAAGAAATAGAAACAGAGTGCGAAGTACTGCAGGTAACTGTTAGAGAAGGAATAGAAAAAGTGAGAAATACTGCAGGTAACTATGAGAGAAGGAATAGAAAAAGTGAGAAATACTGCGGGTAACGATGAGAGAAGGAATAGAAAAAGTGAGAAATACTGCATGTAAATATGAGAGAAGGAATAGAAAAAGTGAGAAATACTGCAGGTAACTATGAGAGAAGGAATAGAAAAAGTGAGAAATACTGCGGGTAACGATGAGAGAAGGAATAGAAAAAGTGAGAAATACTGCAGGTAACTATGAGAGAAGGAATAGAAAAAGTGAGAAATACTGCAGGTAACTATGAGAGAAGGAATAGAAAAAGTGAGAAATACTGCGGGTAACGATGAGAGAAGGAATAGAAAAAGTGAGAAATACTGCAGGTAACTATGAGAGAAGGAATAGAAAAAGTGAGAAATACTGCAGGTAACTATGAGAGAAGGAATAGAAAAAGTGAGAAATACTGCAGGTAAATTTGAGAGAAGGAACAGAAAAAGTGAGAAATACTGCATGTAACTATGAGAGAAGGAATAGAAAAAGTGAGAAATACTGCAGGTAACTATGAGAGAAGGAATAGAAAAAGTGAGAAATACTGCAGGTAACTATGAGAGAAGGAATAGAAAAAGTGAGAAATACTGCAGGTAAATTTGAGAGAAGGAACAGAAACAAAGCGAAAAACGCATGCCATAATTACTTACAACATTTGAATAGTAATGACGATATTTTTTATTTTAACAAACGGACATTATTTTACTGTTCTACCATCTAAATATGTTACTTGCATTGAGAAGATGTATTTTAACGCTTTATTTATGTGTAATGAAAGAAAATATAGGCTTAATCTTACGAAATGTTCAAGCCAAAAACCAGAGACGAAAACAAAATCACGAGACTCAAAACATATTCCATATGCAAATGTAGTGTAGAAATACTGTAACATTTAACCCGTTCCCACAAAGACGATATATTACTCTCTAGCCTGGAGGCCGGCCCATTCCGTATTTTTCCTATTCTTCAAGACCAGACCAAAACAAATTAAATTGAAGGATGTTCAAGTGAGCCAGAATGGGATTCATCTTTATATAACTCCCACTATTTCACTACATTATCTGGCTGCTACTAACTCATATTGGCTTTATATGAAGAGACACAAGTATTGTGGGTTCATTATTTTCAACTTGGATGTTAACTGAGTGAGCACCGTGTTGCTTTCCTTATTTGAATGATATTATTTTTATCACATTTTAAGCGCTATCGCTGCGTCGAGCGATCATAACATTATCATTTTTATCACATCACGTAACTTGTCATAGTCATAATTCAGACACACTGTTCATTACTCATAGTATCCGACCAACATATAGCACAGGACCAATCTTCTTATATTAATTTCAACCTACCTTCTATGTTATCGTTTTCAACTACCTGTTATGGTTACCTATTTCGATTTGTTCTCGATTCTCGCGTGCCTTAGAGTGAGTCTGCCTGGGAGGATCTAGAGAAGATCAAGATCTCCCGCAGACACGTCAATGTACTTTACTTCATACATATAACATTTTACAAAGTTGAAAATGTCGTTTTTACATCTTCTGGGATAATTTACGTTTTCTATTTCATTGTTACACTCGAATATCCATACTCGCAATGGAATGCTATTTGTTAACACCTGTTTATTTATACATGTTATTTAATTTGTTGTTTTTTTATGTGTATCAAAACTGCTGTTGTACTTTTCGTTCTTTTAAATTGTTTCTTCTTGTTTACATTTTCTTTTCTTGTTAGACTGAGGTTTTTAAGAAAACAGTATTTTAATTCAGTTGTTATAATCTTCAATTTGTTCTTAGCTGTTGTGTACATGTTTGACGTGACTAGCACAGTTTTAGCATACTAAGTTTGTAAATTGCATCTCTTGAATGAGTTAATATTGTTCAAAAATATATTCATAATCTAATTATTTTATTGGTCTTGTATACAACTGTTTCCCATTTCAGATTCCAGTTCTCCTTTCGATTATGGTAAACTTCTATCTATCTATTGTCCTTTCGAGCCGAAGACGGCACATAGGGCAGAACCACAATCTCAAAAACAGAAACCTTGCGTGGCACATATTGCAGAGATCACTGCTTCTAAATCTATGGTCTGTTTCCATAACAATACTTTTTACAATGACAGCTTGTCAAGCCATCGATCAACCTCCTTAGTCGCCTCTTACGACATGCCTGGAAGGTCACAGTGTCACTATTCTTTACATCCCACGTAATGAGGCCCCGGTAACACACGGGCGATGGTAAACTTGCTACATTAAAAAAAATCTTTTACTTCTTTCAATTTTTTCGAAGTAGATATTTATATTTGATTTTTGTTCTGCATATCATCCTGGGTTTATTGAAAATTTTCTGTGTTGACCATTGTGTTTTGATCTTTGTCTACGTCTTTCAGTTCATTAAAATGTTGTAGTTCAGTTCTCGCTGCTGCTGTTAGGGCAGTAATGCCAGGAAGAAAGAAGTCACTGAATATGTTGCATGTAATAGGCGATTTTTATTTACATATGTGGTCTATAAAGACGTCTAAAAAAAAGGGTTTATAACAAAACCCATTTTGCATTTCACATTTGATCATAAACTCCAGTATCAAATCCACATAGGATCATAATGGACATGTTGTGATGTATGATTGTGCTCTAGGTGTTAGTGGTCGTGGGGTGATAAAGTGGCTATAAATGAACAAACTACTTTATTTGTATCATATATATATATATATATATATATATATATATATATATATATATATATATATATATATATATGTTACCGTCAATGTCTGGAAAGTAGACATTGTATAAAATGCTTAGCAAATCTGACTGCCTGTTTGTCTGTCTATCTATTGTCCTTTCGAGCCGAATCTATGTGTGATGATCTTTGCTATCAAGCATTAGACCTTGTTTAGGACCCGAAATGAATCTACCACACGTTTCTGTAATAGGCGAGTTGTCCAATTTCGGCGAGGGAGTTGATGTTTGCTGGTGTTGCCTCTTTCCTCCGTGTTCTTTTTAGTCTTTATCTAGGTCAACCTCTTTTTGCTTCAACCCTCTGGTTTTCATCTGAGGGCCTGTTTTAAGATTCTCTTGTTGTTTCTTCTCATCACATGGCCAACAACAGGCCCACCTTCTTCTCTTGTTGCTTCTTCTCATCACATGGCCAACATATGATCACCTTCTTCTCTTGTTGTTTCTTCTCATCACATGGCCAACATATGACCCACTTTCTTCTCTTGTTGTTTCTTCTCATCACATGTCCAACATATGATCCACCTTCTTTTCTTGTTGTTTCTTCTCATCACATGGCCAACAACAGACCCACCTTCTTCTCTTGTTGTTTCTTCTCATCACATGGCCAACATATGATCACCTTCTTCTCTTGTTGTTTCTTCTCATCACATGGCCAACATATGACCACCTTCTTCTCTTGTTGTTTCTTCTCATCACATGGCCAACATATGACCACCTTCTTCTCTTGTTGTTTCTTCTCATCACATGTCCAACAACAGACCCACCTTCTTCTCTTGTTGTTTCTTCTCATCACATGGCCAACATATGACCACCTTCTTCTTTTGTTGTTTCTTCTCATCACATGACCAACATATGATCACCTTCTTTTCTTGTTGTTTCTTCTCATCACATGGCCAACAACAGACCCACCTTCTTCTCTTGTTGTTTCTTCACATCACATGACCAACATATGACCACCTTCTTCTTTTGTTGTTTCTTCTCATCACATGACCAACATATGACCACCTTCTTCTCTTGTTGTTTCTTCACATCACATGGCCAACATATGACCACCTTCTTCTTTTGTTGTTTCTTCTCATCACATGACCAACATATGACCACCTTCTTCTCTTGTTGTTTCTTCACATCACATGGCCAACATATGACCACCTTCTTCTTTTGTTGTTTCTTCTCATCACATGGCCAACATATGACCACCTTCTTCTCTTGTTGTTTCTTCTCATCACATGACCAACATATGACCAACTTCTTCTCTTGTTGTTTCTTCTCATCACATGACCAACATATGACCAACTTCTTCTCTTGTTGTTTCTTCACATCACATGGCCAACATATGACCACCTTCTTCTTTTGTTGTTTCTTCTCATCACATGACCAACATATGACCAACTTCTTCTCTTGTTGTTTCTTCTCATCACATGACCAACATATGACCCACCTTCTTCTCTTGTTGTTTCTTCTCATCACATGGCCAACATATGACCACCTTCTTCTCTTGTTGTTTCTTCTCATCACATGACCAACATATGACCAACTTCTTCTCTTGTTGTTTCTTCTCATCACATGACCAACATATGACCAACTTCTTCTCTTCATATTAGTTAATATTTTTTAATGTTTTGTTATTTCTATTATTTCTGCACTAGTCTTCAACTCGGGAGCCACGAGAGCTCAGTGGTTAGTGAACTGGACTACAAAGGACAAGAGGTAGGGTTCGATCCCAACCGATGGCTTCCGGGTTCACCCAGCCTATATGAGTACCGGATTTTTTTCTGGGAAAGTAAATCGGCACGGGAGTAATACCGACCACATTACCCCAAAAATCGTGTGCTGAAGGTCTGTAAAATTTATGGTCACTAACACCATATTCCCTATACGCCACTTGGTGTGACGGGACACAACTCGTTTCATGGTATACGAAGTATTTTCCTGCTTTTGAACGCATTGAAGTTATTTCTGAAAGTCATTGCTGCCTTTGCTGTTTTGATTTTAATATCTTTCTGTGAAATGATAAATGGCTGCTGAGATCGAAGGTTGTGGAGAGACATGATCACCTACGCCAGTAGGCCCGGTACTTGATGATAATGATGATCTTTCTATGTGTCTCTTTGATATATGCAGCTTTCAAGATATACAAAGTGCTTTCCTTCCGGGTGTATTTTTTCTTGTATGTCAATTTTATTTATCATTACTTTTGTCTTTTCTTTGTTGATCTCAAGCCCTATTTTCCTAGCCATTGATGACAGGGTATTTGCTTTTCTTGCATTATGTTCACATTGCTAGGTATAAGATATACGTCATATACAAAATGAAGGTCGTCTAACTGAGATCCATGTATCCATCCAATATCTTTGATACCTGTACAGCACTTCTGCATTTCCATGAAGTGGATGGCAATTCCAAATGACAAACAAAATAAATACATTCTTTTTTCACTGGGGTATCAATCTGGAACCATTCCCTCAATCATGCATCAGTGCTAACTGTACTTGAGAAGCCAGATCTTTGCTGATATAATAGTAATTTTTGTTGCAATTCCATACTGTCTGAGCATGTTCTAAATTAATCTCAATGTCATCGAAAGCTTTTCTAAAATCAATGAAATTTGGAAGAGGTTTCTGTTTTAGCATATCTATAATGTCTATCAAAAACTGGATATTTAAGATCAAAGGATTGAGTACTGTTGATTGAACAAGAAAACATAAGGGATCGATAAAAAAAAACCAGAAAACATTAAAGATCTTTATGATGATGAACGAACAGAAGTAAATATTAAGGATAATGGGGAAGGACCAGAAATACTCAAAGAAGGAGTGGAAGACGCCTTGCGCAATATGAAAGCAGGAAAAGCACCTATACCAGATACTATAACTAAAGAAGAGATTGAAGCCATGGGTGATTTTGGAATAGAAATAATAACAAAAATATTGAATGATATCTACAACAGCGGACATATACCAGACGACCTGCTAAAATCAATATTCATAACCCTACCAAAGAAATCTGGTGCGATGGAATGCGATGGTCACAGTACAATAAACTTTATGAGTCACATGACTAAGATATTACTAAGAATCATCATCCGTAGAGTGCGAAACAACATCAGTCCGTCAATTAGTGATGAACAGTGTGGTTTTGTTGGAGGTAAAGGCACGAACAATGCCATTTGAACATTAAGATCTTTAGTAGGAAGACCAATAGAGGTGAAAACCGATCCAGATTATACAACAGTATTTGTCAAAGTAAGGCACCAAGAAATAATCAAAATTTTAGAAGGCATAAACGTAGGCAGCAAAGATCTAAGAATAATAAAGAACATGTACTGGCAACAGACAGCGGCCATAAGAACTGGAAATCATTTGGGAATGTTTCAACAAATAAAACAGGGTGTTAGGCAAGATTGTGTGCTGTCACCAGATTTGTTTAATATTTATAGTGATATTATTTTAAGACCCATAAGGGACATGCCTGGAATAACAATTGGAGGTCATAATATAAAAAATCTAAGACATGCTGATGATACAGTATTAATCGTTAAGAGAGAAAATGAGTTAGATTAAAAAAATGGCTTGGCAGAAGGTCAACGACAGAAATGATAAATAACTTTTGAGATCGAAAGTTGTGGAGAGACATGATCACCTACGCCAGCAGGCATGGTTCTTGATGATGATTATATAATGTCGAAAATGGAACGTAAAAGCATAAGCACTTAATATTTAAAATGCCGTCTTTATTTTAACAGGTAAGCCTTTATTTGTCTCTTGCTTTTTTAAAATAATTGTTGTTCTTTAAGGAAATTTGTTAATTTGATATTATACTTTATCACTTTGTATACAAGTTAAGGCATTCTATACAATGTTTGCTTTCAACAAGCTGCTGAATATATAGGTGTATGTGTATGCTTGTTTTCTTTACCTTGTCAACTACGTGTTGCAGTCGCCTCATTAACCTTTATCAGTGTTACATCATGTTAAGTAATTTCAACGCTCTTTGTCTGTCTACAGGCACTGTAAGTTATTCAGTCTTTGGCTTCCCACGCTGTCAACATAGTCGCTTCATTTCAAGAAGAAAAGATCAATAGCTTATGTAACATATTATAATTTACATAATCAGAGTTATTAGCGGGTCATCGCCATTGCACTCCGAACATGTCCCTAAGTGCTCAGATCCCTTCCTGAGCAAGTCCTGCAACATATGCAGCGACTGATAACTCCAGTTCTGTGTTGGTTGATAAGTCTTCATATACGCCCACTAAGTTTCTCATTTCTGGCTGTGCCCATCTTAACTCCCATCTCTTTCACGGAAGGAGTGACGTCGACTCATGGGTGTCGAAGTCCTGTGCGCTTCCCACATCTCGGAGGGCATTTATGACGTCCCACCGATTAATTCATTGACGGTCTTCAACGACAGCGCCGCTAGCCAACCTGTTCGCCCCTTCATTTCCCTGTATTCCCGCATGTTTGAATGTGTTCATGGCACAGTTCAAGATCTTACAAGGGGGATAATGTTTGTAGGTTGTGGCGTAACGAGGAGAAGAGGGGTCACTTTCTCAAAGGAAAGGAAGGAATCTTGACGGGTACCGATTGAATACAGAAAACGATGGTATTCACTCCGAGTTGTTTCAATCACATAAGTCCTGTTAATGCAGTATCAGCTGCGTTCTTCTTCATTTTGTTAGAGGTCGTATCGCAGCACTCCTGGAAACAATCATAAAGTAAAGATCCCCGTCACGCCAAGTGGCGTATAGGGAATATAGTGTTAGTGACCATAGTTTTGGTCTATACCTTCGGTACATGATTTTTGAGGTAATGTGGTCGGTAATTACGCTTTAATTTCCCAGAAAAAAATAAAGTACCCATTTAAGGGTGGGTGAACCCGGAAGCCGTCGATAAGAATCGAACCTGACCTCTAGTCCTTTGTAGTCCAGTTCACTAACGACTCAGCTAGCAATCTCCCAGAAAACTGATTAGGTGCTTCGGTATTCTTTCCTTCTTTGTTCAGTGATGCTCAGACCGTCTGTTCTGCTATTTTCGTAGCGTTTATTGATAAATGTGTAAATTTGTTTGTTTAGTTATTTCAGTTGTATCTCCTAAATCAAGTATATTCTTCTTGTAATATCCTATATATGAATCAAGTGCAGAGCGTCAAATACTTGAGCAGCATATTAATATCAGATGGAAGATACACCACGGAAATGTAAAAAATAGCACAGGCGACAATAGCATTTCAAAAAATGAAAAACGTCTTATGCAACGAAATCTATGGCAATAAACTGAGAAAGAGTTCATAAGCTCTATATAGAGCTAATTCTGACCTATGCGAATTGTGGACTGTAGAGAAACAAATGAACAGAATATTAGAGGCCACAGACATGGGATTTTTCAGAATGTTGAACGTTCTCTGGACTGCTAAAGAGACAAATCTCAAAGCGGTGAACACAAAAAGGGAGCTCCTAAAAAAACGTCAGAAAGAAACCATTTACATTTTTTCGGGCACATCATAAGAAGCGGAAATGTTGAATAGTTGGTTAAAACTGGGAAAATACATGGAAAGAGAGATAGAGGACGACAAAGAGAGAAGATACTAGATAACTTGGTGTGATGGCAGGGACAACGATGAACAGCAGAATTGATACAATGCACGGTGGATAGAAGATTGTGGAAGGACATGATCGCCTACGCCAACCGGTATGGTACATGATGATGATATGCCCCACAACGTGTGTGATATCTTATGGTATTCTTGGCGCTTCGGTTTATTATTAATGTTGTCTATCAAGTGGATTTCAATTATAAATCTGACGCATGGATGGGGTTTTCTTCGGTGGAATTTATGTTCTAGAAACTAATGTCCACAAGCAGTACATTTATAGCACCCACCCCATTGGGATGAAGATTATTGCGAACATCGCTTTTTTGCTTCTGTTGTAATTTCTCTGTCGGTTAACAATAGTGGGAGTTAGACGCAAACATGAATTGTTAAAATTAGCTTGCAGAACTCATAAGAAATATTAAATTATCTACTTTTAAACATAAATATATTTATTAAATCGTTTCGCCTGTGTCAGCATAATTTAGCATGCTCAAAAGCGTATATGATGGGACCTCACAAAGTAATCTTCATCCAGCCATGTTCTTAATTATATCTACCGTTCATCGCTTTGTAGATTTTAACCACTCCAGAATTTTCTGTCGCAGTATTCCTTAGTTTACTTTCCTTTCCATCTGTCTTGTCCTCATATTTTCAGGTTTTCATTTAAACTAAGAAAGTGATTATTTTTATTTGTTTAATGTGGTTCATTTGATTTCTGAGTTAACTTTATTTAACTTTATTACAACGTCCTTTATTAAATCCTCTTGTCCAATGCATTCCCAGTAACTTCGTATAAGGAAGGTCAAAGTAAATATATTTAATATTATATATCAGAGGAAGAAAGTATTACGTTTTAGCGTTCCAGGTCAAAGCATTTGAAGGTGAGAGGGGCAAGTGTTTTTCCAAGCTGCCATTACCCCTCCCAACTCAATTTTGTCAATGCTTTACAAGAACATTACCATCTTGCCACTAATATTCCTTACTTGTACTGTTTCGTTTCTATGCAATTTTATCACAAATTATTCTCTTGGACCATTGCCTATATCCTTCATTTGCTTGTTCATTAACGTTTATTTACCTGGGCTATTTTGATTCTTTTCAATATATCTTCTTTCTACAATGAAACTGTGGGTGTCTTTGAATTGTTATATTTGGTTTTTGTAATCGTCCTCATTCTGAAGTGACACGGCATTTGTTATCGCGTGTGCTCACAGCTGAAAATAATTAAAAATTGAAATGAAAGAATTTATTTGCCCTCAGCCATTTCAAGACAGGAAAAAAAAATCAAAATGCGCCACTTAAAAAAGAAAATTGAATACGCGATACGTTTTAGGAATTTAGAAGGTGATAGCTGTATTGCAAGTTTGATATATTGATTTGGTTAAACTAATGTTACACAACATGGACATTTAGGAAGTGATAACTGTATTGCAAGTTTGATATATTGATATGGTTAAACTAATGTTACACAACATGGACATTTAGGAAGTGATAACTGTATTGCAAGTTTGATATATTGATTGGTTAAACTAATGTTACACAACATGGACATTTAGGAAGTGATAACTGTACTGAAAGTTTGATATATTGATGTGGTTAAACTAATAATAATAATACACAACGTGAACAGTTAGGAAGTGATAATTTTACTGAAAATTTGACTTATTGATTAGTTATACAAACCGGACAGTTGGTTATTCTTCTTTCTATTCAGCGACGAGAGGGATGATTGCACTGAAAGTAAACTGTACCAAAATCTTTTAAATGCTTAGGGTCTTTAACGGTCTTAATTCAGCTGTGATCGTATCTGACCAAAGTCGTACTATATAAGACATGATACAAAAGGTGGGCGAATTGCTGTTTTGTTTCGTGAAGATCTGTGAAACTGCTTATGTTTTTACTTTACCTTCTCGGCGTAACCGGAAATAAATTAACCATTCCGGTCAAACGAGCAGAGAATGAAGACAGTTCTGAACGTAAAAATTAAATACTGAAGTCGAATGAATTGGAAGGAAAGTCGCATATATCACAACTTCTGGTAAACTACAATATAACGCATCTGCACCTATTTATCATCTTTTAAAGAGTAGTCATCGAGTCAGCGTAGACAAAGTAACAATAACATATTGTAACTTATGATTTTCTTCTTCTACCTTTTAGCTCCCAGTGGAGCATAGGTCTTCAACAAACACTTTCCAAGTCGTTCTGTTTTTTGCAATTCTTTTAAGATCATTCCATGTCTTCCCCATCATCTTCATCTCTGCTTCAATCTGTCTTCTCCAAGAATTCCTTGGTCTTCCTCTTTGTCTTTTCCCCTGGGGATTCCAAAAAAGGGCCTGTTGTGTAATACTCTCAGTTGGTTTCCGTAGTGTGTGTCCTATCCATCGCCATCGTCTTCGCTGTATTTCTTTATCCACTGGTATTTGACCGGCACATTTCCATAATTCCACGTTTGTGACTTTGTCCTGCCATTTCCATCCCTTTATTCTGCGCAAGCATCCATTAATGAAAGTCTGTACCTTCGTGATTGTCAATTTTGTTATTCTCCATGTTTCACAGCCATATAATAGAACCGACTTAACATTGGAGTTGAAAATTTGTATTTTTGTATTTAGCCTAATTTCTTTGGATTTCCATATGTTTCCCAGTGCAATGAAAGCTCCTCTTGCTTTTGATATCCTTATTTTGGTATCGTTTTCTGTTCCTCCCTCTTTATCTATATTACTGCCCAGATATATATAAGATTGTACGTCTAGTAGAGGGTTTTCTCCTAGTTTTATTTGGTTATTGCCAACTGCATTAATTCTCATAATGTTGGTCTTATCTCTATTAATCTTTAGTCCTAGCTGTTGTGATCTCTCATCTAATATACTCATTTTATCTTGCATCTGTTGGTGGCTGTGTGATAGGAGAGCTATGTCATCAGCAAAGTCTAAATCATCAAGTTGTTTGGTCAGTGACCACTGGATCCCATTTCTGTTGTTTTGAGTTATTTTCATAATCCAATCTATGGCCAGTAGAAAGAGAAATGGAGAGAGAAGGCATCCTTGCCTTACTCCTGTTCTTATTTCAAATGCTTCTGTAAGCTGTCCTTCATGCACCACACTACATTTTGTTCCTTCATACATTGTTTTTAATCAGGTTAATAAACTTTATGGGGATTCCATAATGACTCAGCAACTTCCAAAGCATTCTTCTGTCTAAACTATCAAATGCCTTTTCGTAATCTATGAATCTAATATAAAGTGGGGATTTTAGTTCTAAACTTTGTTCAACTATTATACGTAGAGTAGTTATTTGATCAGCACATGATCTGTTCTTCCTAAAACCTGCTTGTTCATCTCTCAAGTGTTTCTCTATAGCCTCTTTTAGTCTCTCCAGAATGATTCTGCCTAATATTTTTCCTGGCACTGATAGTAGCATAATTCCCCTATAATTTGTGCACTCCTGTAAACTTCCTTTCTTTGGTAGTTTGATCATATAACCTTCTCTCCAGTCTTTAGGTATTTCTTCCCTCTCCCAAATTTTATCCAATAGATTATGTAACATCTTGGTAGAGGTGATAATATCTGCTTTGATGGCTTCCGAAGGAATTTCATCTGGTCCTGTGGCTTTACCATCTTTTAACATTTGATGGCTTTCATTATTTCTTCTTTGCTTGGTTTTCCGCAGTTAACGTGTAATTCTTCTTCTGCTGGTAGTATATCTGGAGGATTATTTGAGCCAGGTCTGTTCAAAAGTTCTTCAAAGTGCTCCTTCCATCTCTCCATTTGTTCCTTTATATTACTAAGCAGATTTCCTTTCTTATCTTTGATAAAGGCGTTGATCTGTTTGTATTTTCCACCTAATTTCTTTGTGCTGTTGTACAGTTCTTTCATATTCCCTTTATTTGCTGCTTCTTCTGCCTCTTTAGCTAATTCATCTATATATTTCCTCTTATCCCTTTTAATGCATCTTCTCACTTCTTTGTTCACCTCTGTGTAAGCTTCCTGTGTCTTGGCTTTATTACTTCTTGTTTTGCTTTTATTTATGTCTGCTTTCTTGTTCTTTCTTTCTTTAATTTTATCCAGGGTCTCTGCTGTCATCCATGCCTTATTCTGGCGTTCTCTTTTCCCCAGTGTTTCTTCGCATGTCTCTTTCCATATATTTTTTACCTGTTTCCAATGATCTTCTATATTTATTGTATTTTCTAGTTGTTGGAGGACTTGGTATTTGTTTGATATTGTGACTGCGAATTTATCTTTAATTCCTTGTTCTTTAAGAAACCCTACATTGAAATACGTTCTGCCCTTATTCGTTGTAGTATACCTTTTTAATTTAATTTTAAGTTTGGCTAACAGAAGATGATGATCAGAAGCTATATCTGCCCCTCTATATACTTGTACATCCTGTAAGGATGACTTAAACTTATTATTAATACATATGTGATCAATTTGATTTTCCGTTCTATGATCTGGTGACACCCATGTAACTTATGATTTTACCGAAGTAAAATATTAACAATTGTAGTACACATTTTACTGTAAAACATAATATTTCTGTTTACTTTTTGTACTTATACTTATTAAGTTTCATTGGAACATTACTTTTTAGGACTCCAATGTCCTCTTACCTGGTCACACAGGTAGATTTCTACACAACAACTGAACTTTGTAGCCCGAGCTGAGACTCATTGTTGGTTTCAGAAAGTTGGTTAAAAGCAACACCATCGAGTACCTACTGGCAACGATGGTCATGCCTCTACAAACAAACCATCTTTGTTCAGTTGTTTATCCATTCCACTGCAAACTTCAGATCAAGTTAGCTTGTATACTGTCTGACATCTTGTCTTACTACTTCCCTCCTTTTCCTTTAACTCTTTCAGCCCGGAAGGTTTTTTTTTTTTTTAATCAATTTAGCGGTAGAGATTTCAGAGACAAAATTGTTCATGTTTTGGAAATATTAATCTACATGTTTATATTTATTTAACTCGTAGCATATTATATATATATATATATATATATATATATATATATATATATATATATATATATATATATATAAATGGATGCTTACGCAGAATAAAAGGATCGAAATGGCAGGACACAATCACTAACATAGAATTATGGAAATGTACCAGTCAAATACCAGTGGATAAAGATATACAGCGAAGACGATGGCGCTGGATAGGACACACACTACGGAAGCCAACTCAGAGTATTACACAACAGGCCCTTTTTTGGAATCCCCAGAGGAAAAGACAAAGAGGAAGACCAAGGAATTCTTGGAGAAGACAGATAGAAGCAGAGATAATGATGATGGGAAAGACATGGAATGATCTTAAAAGAATGGCAAAAAAATAGAATGACTTGGAAAATTTTTGTTGAAGACCTATGCTCCACTGGAGCTAAAAAGGTAGAAAGAGAAGATATATATATATATATTGTTATAATTAAACAATGAATTATATTGCACCAATACCAGATGATACAAAACATAATAAAAAGAAAATGGTTTGATTAGATTTTACACTAATCTAATTGAGAGTGACGCGAAACGTACGGAAAGAGTTAATGTCCACATTTGTTCTTTTGTCATATTATGCTCATGCTGGGTCCTGTTCTTTGCATTGTTTTACATTGTTTTTTTTTTTTTTACCTCCGATGTTGAGAATGAGCTCACTTGCTTTGGCCTCGTTTAGAATGTTCTCCCTAGTCTTATTATGCTGTTCATGGTATTCTCAATATTTTTTTCTGTAAATTCGCATCAAAGGTCTCCAAAAAATGGCTAGCTCTGTCCAAGTCTATCGTTGAATGGGAAGAGTTGGTCATGGTATGTATGCGATGATGATATGATTTGGGGGGGGGGGGGGGCATGGGTACGCTTTGTAGTACGGTGAAAGATATGATTGGCTGGTCATGAGTACGCCTAGTATTACGGTAAAAGATATGATTGGCTAGATATGGGTATGCTCGTAGTACGATGAAAGATATGATTGGCTGGTCATGAACATGTCTGTAGTACGATGAAAGATATGATTGGCTGGCCATGAACATGTCTGTAGTACGATGAAAGATATGATTGGCTGGTCATGGATGCGCCCGTAGTACGATGAAAGATATGGTTGGCTGGTCATAGATATGTATGTAGTGCGATGAAAGATATGGTTGGCTAGTCATAGATATGTATGTAGTGCGATGAATGATATGATTGGCTGGTCATAGATGTGTCTGTAGTGCGATGAATGATATGGTTGGCTGGTCATAGATGTGTCTGTAGTGCGATGAATGATATTGTTGGCTGGTCATAGATGTGTCTGTAGTGCGATGAATATGGTTGGCTGGTCATAGATGTGTCTGTAGTGCGATGAATATAGTTGGCTGGTCATAGATGTGTCTGTAGTGCGATGAATGATATGATTGGCTGGTCATAGATGTGTCTGTAGTGCGATGAATGATATGATTGGCTGGTCATAGATGTGTCTGTAGTGCGATGAATGATATGATTGGCTGGTCATAGATGTGTCTGTAGTGCGATGAATATGGTTGGCTGGTCATAGATGTGTCTGTAGTGCGATGAATGATATGATTGGCTGGTCATAGATGTGTCTGTAGTGCGATGAATATAGTTGGCTGGTCATAGATGTGTCTGTAGTGCGATGAATGATATGATTGGCTGGTCATAGATGTGTCTGTAGTGCGATGAATGATATGGTTGGCTGGTCATAGATGTGTCTGTAGTGCGATGAATATGGTTGGCTGGTCATAGATGTGTCTGTAGTGCGATGAATATGGTTGGCTGGTCATAGATGTGTCTGTAGTGCGATGAATATAGTTGGCTGGTCATAGATGTGTCTGTAGTGCGATGAATGATATGGTTGGCTGGTCATAGATGTGCCTGTAGTGCGATGAATGATATTGTTGGCTGGTCATAGATGTGTCTGTAGTGCGATGAATATGGTTGGCTGGTCATAGATGTGTCTGTAGTGCGATGAATATGGTTGGCTGGTCATAGATGTGTCTGTAGTGCGATGAATATAGTTGGCTGGTCATAGATGTGTCTGTAGTGCGATGAATATGGTTGGCTGGTCATAGATGTGTCTGTAGTGCGATGAATGATATGGTTGGCTGGTCATAGATGTGTCTGTAGTGCGATGAATGATATGGTTGGCTGGTCATAGATGTGTCTGTAGTGCGATGAATGATATGGTTGGCTGGTCATAGATGTGTCTGTAGTGCGATGAATATAGTTGGCTGGTCATAGATGTGTCTGTAGTGCGATGAATGATATGGTTGGCTGGTCATAGATGTGCTGTAGTGCGATGAATGATATTGTTGGCTGGTCATAGATGTGTCGGTAGTGCGATGAATGATATGGTTGGCTGGTCATAGATGTGTCGGTAGTGCGATGAATGATATGGTTGGCTGGTCATAGATGTGTCTGTAGTGCGATGAATATGGTTGGCTGGTCATAGATGTGTCTGTAGTGCGATGAATATGGTTGGCTGGTCATAGATGTGTCTGTAGTGCGATGATATAGTTGGCTGGTCATAGATGTGTCTGTAGTGCGATGAATATAGTTGGCTGGTCATAGATGTGTCTGTAGTGCGATGAATATGGTTGGCTGGTCATAGATGTGTCTGTAGTGCGATGAATGATATGGTTGGCTGGTCATAGATGTGTCTGTAGTGCGATGAATGATATGGTTGGCTGGTCATAGATGTGTCGGTAGTGCGATGAATGATATGGTTGGCTGGTCATAGATGTGTCTGTAGTGCGATGAATGATATGGTTGGCTGGTCATAGATGTGTCTGTAGTGCGATGAATGATATTGTTGGCTGGTCATAGATGTGTCGGTAGTGCGATGAATGATATGGTTGGCTGGTCATAGATGTGTCTGTAGTGCGATGAATGATATGGTTGGCTGGTCATAGATGTGTCTGTAGTGCGATGAATGATATGGTTGGCTGGTCATAGATGTGTCTGTAGTGCGATGAATATGGTTGGCTGGTCATAGATGTGTCGGTAGTGCGATGAATGATATGGTTGGCTGGTCATAGATGTGTCTGTAGTGCGATGAATGATATGGTTGGCTGGTCATAGATGTGTCGGTAGTGCGATGAATGATATTGTTGGCTGGTCATAGATGTGTCTGTAGTGCGATGAATGATATGGTTGGCTGGTCATAGATGTGTCTGTAGTGCGATGAATGATATGGTTGGCTGGTCATAGATGTGTCTGTAGTGCGATGAATATAGTTGGCTGGTCATAGATGTGTCTGTAGTGCGATGAATATGGTTGGCTGGTCATAGATGTGTCGGTAGTGCGATGAATGATATGGTTGGCTGGTCATAGATGTGTCTGTAGTGCGATGAATGATATGGTTGGCTGGTCATAGATGTGTCGGTAGTGCGATGAATATGGTTGGCTGGTCATAGATGTGTCTGTAGTGCGATGAATGATATGGTTGGCTGGTCATAGATGTGTCTGTAGTGCGATGAATGATATGGTTGGCTGGTCATAGATGTGTCGGTAGTGCGATGAATATGGTTGGCTGGTCATAGATGTGTCTGTAGTGCGATGAATATGGTTGGCTGGTCATAGATGTGTCTGTAGTGCGATGAATGATATAGTTGGCTGGTCATAGATGTGTCGGTAGTGCGATGAATGATATGGTTGGCTGGTCATAGATGTGTCTGTAGTGCGATGAATGATATGGTTGGCTGGTCATAGATGTGTCTGTAGTGCGATGAATGATATGGTTGGCTGGTTATAGATGTGTCTGTAGTGCGATGAATATGGTTGGCTGGTCATAGATGTGTCTGTAGTGCGATGAATGATATGGTTGGCTGGTCATAGATGTGTCTGTAGTGCGATGAATGATATGGTTGGCTGGTCATAGATGTGTCGGTAGTGCGATGAATATGGTTGGCTGGTCATAGATGTGTCTGTAGTGCGATGAATGATATGGTTGGCTGGTCATAGATGTGTCTGTAGCGCGATGAATGATATGGTTGGCTGGTCATAGATGTGTCTGTAGTGCGATGAATATGGTTGGCTGGTCATAGATGTGTCTGTAGTGCGATGAATGATATGGTTGGCTGGTTATAGATGTGTCTGTAGTGCGATGAATGATATGATTGGCTGGTCATAGATGCGTCTGTAGTGCGATGAATGATATGATTGGCTGGTCATAGATGTGTCTGTAGTGCGATGAATGATATGGTTGGCTGGTCATAGATGCGTCTGTAGTGCGATGAATGATATGATTGGCTAGTCATAGATGTGTCCGTAGTACGATGAAAGATGTAATTAGCTAGTCATCAATAAGCCTATATTACGATGAAAGATGTAATTAGCTAGTCATCAATAAGCCTATATTACGATGAAAGATGTAATTAGCTAGTCATCAATAAGCCTGTAATACGATGAAAGATGTAATTAGCTAGTCATCAATAAGCCTGTGGTACGATGAAAGATGTAATTAGCTAGTCATCAATAAGCCTGTAATATGATGAAAGATGTAATTAGCTAGTCATCAATAAGCCTGTAATACGATGAAAGATGTAATTAGCTAGTCATCAGTAAGCCTGTAATACGATGAAAGATGTAATTAGCTAGTCATCAGTAAGCCTGTTGTACGATGAAAAATGTAATTAGCTAGTCATCAGTAAGCCTGTAATACGATGAAAGATGTAATTAGCTAGTCATCAGTAAGCCTATTGTACGATGAAAGACACGTAGAAGAATGACACCTTGAAATCGGCACTATTATCATTGAGAAATATCTTGAGGTAAATATTTAAGAAAATAGCGGTTAAATAGTTCCTACATGTATCGTTTTTCAGCCACTCTGCACGGACAAGCTATGCTCAAGCACAACCACCGAGATATCATAACCATCAGTGTGAACACATGTCATTTCCTATGAAAGGTGACTGAAAACTTAAAATTTCCCGTCTTTGTTTCTTACAATGTTTGTAAGATAAACTCCATCAACATTGAACACAGTTGTTACTATATTTTTATGTAGCTGAGATATGTGACCATTTTAATATGTTTTGTCCCATTTATTTTATAACAAGAAAATCACTGTAGAAATGTGTTTTTAAGAAGAATGCCGAGAATACTATGGAGAGCTATTACGAGAATTGAAAACGTTCTGAGAGAGAGCAAAGCAAAAAGAGAGCTAGTTTCCAATATTTGGAAGAAACAACCATAAATGTTTTGGCCATGTAATGAGAAGGAAAAGCTGGAACATATTGTAACAACTGGAAAAATTGAGAGACGAAGAGAAAGAGGGAAGCAAAGAGAAAAGATACCAGGCAGCTTAAGAGAATGGCTTGGCAGAAGGTCAACAGCGGAAATTATAACTAACAGTCGAGATCGAAAGTTGTGGAGAGACATGATCACCTACGCCAGCAGGCACGGTACGTAATGATGATTTTATAAATTCTTTCGAGGGAGAAACGCCTGTCTCAGTTAACATTGCTGGTTTCAGTATCATTGATTTATGTTCACCTTCATCCCCTGACATGTCAATTGGAAAATAAAAGTGATGACCTGAATGTCTTGTGAAGATTGCACTGGACATCAGAAATTATAAACATGCCGTAACGGTAGTTTAAGAAAGTCTGTGTAGAATGCGTTTATTAAATTACATTTATTTATTTTTTTTTTATGGGGGAGGAGGAATTGAGCGGTAGAAATCTCTTCGACATTCAGTTTCTGACCATTGTCCCACGTTTATTGCTCGAGTACGAGGCTCTGCCATTATCATTCTGCAAAAGATATTAATAAATGAACGACAGAAAACGAATGCAAAGATTGATTACTATAACAAGAATAATTGTAATTGTAATGAAGAAGAATGTTAGAAATAATGAGAGTGAAATAACAACTAACGCTAATGACAGAAGGAAAAAGAAGATGGAATATGATTGCAATGAAAAATGGAAAACCCTGCGTCCGATCATATTTAAGGTTAATTATGAAATTGTAATGGAGTGAGGGCCGAATTTCAGGTTTAATGGACGATGTGTTGAGATTTTAAAGTCACGCAAGAAGGTCGGATTAAAAGCTGAAATAACGCATGAGGGAAAGGTCTATCAAATTATGTCAAAGATAATCTAAAATATTGAAGTTATAAAGCAAGATAACCTTTTACTCGTGGCAAGTTAAATTAGGCTTATGCCAAAACAGACAATGAGATTATGCAATGTTTCTTGTTGTTGACTTTGATTTTTGCCTTCTAATTAAAGAGTGACCCGTTCAACTGTAGACTAAGGTAAGGCAAAGTACGAGACTTGAATCGGCGTCTTAGCACGTGACTTTTTCACCTATATGTGCTCGGCTACCTATCCAGAAGTTTTCGGAGACTTCTGGATAGTGTTGATTCAAGCATCGAAACTCCCGATACGAGGCGGTATTCCTCACCTTCCCAGAGTACTAACCTGGTACCCATTTCTGCCAGTGGCTGGGTCGACACCGGAGTTGTTTTGTTTCCAACCTCGTGTACAATTCACACTGCTTTCAGCGGGAGTCGAAAACAGGTTGTCCGAACATCGGTAGCCCAGTCTGGTGGTTTTTCCTACTAGGCTACCGAGAAGTGTAGACTACCGAGAAGTGTAGACTACCGAGAAGTGTAGACTACCGAGAAGTGTAGACTACCGAGAAGTGTAGACTATCGAGAAGTGTAGACTACCGAGAAGTGTAGACTATCGAGAAGTGTAGACTACCGAGAAGTGTAGACTACCGAGAAGTGTAGACTACCGAGAAGTGTAGACTACCGAGAAATGTAGACTATCTAGAAGTGTAGACTACCGAGAAGTGTAGACTACCGAGAAGTGTAGACTACCGAGAAGTGTAGACTATCGAGAAGTGTAGACTACCGAGAAATGTAGACTATCTAGAAGTGTAGACTACCGAGAAGTGTAGACTACCGAGAAGTGTAGACTACCGAGAAGTGTAGACTATCGAGAAGTGTAGACTACCGAGAAATGTAGACTATCTAGAAGTGTAGACTACCGAGAAGTGTAGACTATCTAGAAGTGTAGACTACCGAGAAGTGTAGACTACCGAGAAGTGTAGACTATCTAGAAGTGTAGACTACCGAGAAATGTAGACTACCGAGAAGTGTAGACTACCGAGAAGTGTAGACTACCGAGAAGTGTAGACTATCTAGAAGTGTAGACTATCGAGAAATGTAGACTATCGAGAACTGTAGACTATAGCCTTTATATTATATATTAGACTATTAGGCCGCTCTTAGTTCCAAACTTCTTATTTCTCTGTTATCTATTCTACTTTTAAAGGCTGGGTGAACTACGAAGCCTTGTCAGTCCGGGAAAAGTTCGCCACACCTGGGAATTGAACCCGAATCCTTCTGCTTGCGCTACACACCCAGTCACTGCGGCTCTGCCTCGTTAAGTGTAATTGCTAGACAATCTGCATATTTCAGTTTCAGTTAGCCTCTTCTCTTGATACTTTTCACCAGCGGCCGAACGTTGTAAAGTTTAAAATGACAAATAATCAACAACAGAAAAAAAAAAAAATATATGGTCTTAAGCAGGATCGAACCCGTACTCCTTGGCACAACGCCTTGCCACGAAAAGCCAAACGCTAGGAAACACTGCCAACTCGGCTAACTAAAAAAAATTAGCCATCATTGGCGATGTCTTTCTCGCTGGTGTTCTCATGACTATAGCATAGGGCTGCGATCACAGCTCGAGAATAAATTGTGTGCTGATTATCGCCTCGGAAGTTTCCCTCTATAATAATATTAAATATTTATTATAATTTATATCCAGTAATAACGTTTACCTGTTTGCCAAGCAGGCGATTGTGAATTTAATGTCAGTTAACATCAATGATTCTTTTATAAGTAATGTATAGGAAACTAAAGGATATTCTTTATGCAAAATTTTGCAGCAGGAGTTAATCTTATCCTCAGCAGGCCTCATCCCAACACCCACCCCCTCTCCAAACACACACACACACCTTCTCGGTTCGTGCTCCCCGCGACGGCCGTTACAGCGGCTCGGAAGTTTGTATTGTGAGCTGCGCACTTTTTCTTTTTCAAAACGCAACCCGCTCACTTGAACATTATGAACAATCATGATGGCCACTTTGTTGGTTGCTAGGACCGGGGTTGAGCATATATCGAAATGCCCAGCTTGCAGTGACGACATTCCGTTCTAAAGTCTATCACAGTATCTAAAAATGGGTAACACATTTTTATGGAAAGTAAAGGCGACCTGGCGTGGTACTAACCATGTCACCTAAAAAATGTGCTGTGGTCATGGAAAAATCTGGTCACTGACACCATATAACCCATACGCCTAGCAAAGCAGGGGAGGATTTTTTTTATTTACTCCTTAGAACGTTTGGAGATTGTGGTGAAGTTGCACATATTTTTTCAATCATCACTAGTACGTTTTAGGAATGATATAGTCGGCATCACGCAAGGATGCTTTACATTTCCTAAACAAACAAAATTCTCACATCCATAACTGAACGCCAACAACCTTATTAATCCCCCCAAAAGACAATACCATATCTTGCAAATGTACACAAGAGGTGAGATGCAGAATGGCTCAATTAAAAGCAGCTTTCCAGAAAATGAGGAAGATACTATGCAATCCATTTTTGACAATAGAAACAAGAAAAAAGAGTTCTTAAATGTTATGTAGAGCCAGTCTTAACATATGGATGTGAATCATGAAAAATAGGACAACAGACAAGAAAATCACTGGAGTCTGTAGAAATGTGGTTTTACAGAAGAATGTTGAGAATACCATGGACAGCTAAGAAGAGTAATGAAAATATTCTGAAAGAGGTCAAAGCAAAAAGATAGCTAATTTCCAATATTAGGAAGAAACAATTATCATTTTTTGGCCTTGTAATGAGAAGAGAACAACTGGAATATATTGTAACAACTGGAACAATTGAGGGACGAAGAGATAGAGGGAAGCAAAGAGATACCAGACAGCTTAAGAGAATGGTTTGGCAGAAGGTCAACAACAGAAATGATAAAGAACTGTCGAGATCGAAGGTTGTGGAGAGACATGATCACCTACGCCAGTAGGCTCGGTACTTGATATCTTGCAATAAAACCAGGACGTTTTGGCCAGGGGCGAGAGCACTATTGACTCAGCCACTCCGTGATGTTATGTTATTTAAGTTTGCAATCTAAAACTCACAGGTAAAAACGAACAATAAATGTTTCTATAATTTTTAAGCTTTGTGGATGAGATAAGGCAGAACAAACTAGTGTTTCATTTCAAGAAGTCAATAATGGGGACGAACACAGTAACAAAAATACTGTCAGTATTTATCTTCTGTCTTGTCTTTGTTTAAAGATGAATCAACAAGGGTTATCAGTCTAGTATGAAAAAGCCGTTTAGATTCATGAAACCAGCGTCAAACCGATATTATTTTAAATTGAATAACAGACACAAAAACTCAATGTTTTTAAACATTTCAATTCGTTTTGCTTGTCAATATCTATTCAGTGGAGAGTAACACTAGAAAGGTTAGTCTTAATATTTCGGATTTCATTTAAAAGATCTGGGCCCTAGATGCAGGAATTATAGAAAAATAATCTATACTGAGATGAAATGTGTCAGACGAATGACAGGAAACAGTATGAGAAATAAGATCAGAAATAAATAACTGAGAAAAAAGCTAGGAATAGCCCCCACCATAGAATATATAAAGAAACAACAGATAAAATGGTTTGGCCATGTGACAAGGCAGAAAGATCAAAGCACAACACAACGAGCCTTCAATAAACGTTGTGGGAATACCAGACCCAAGGGTCGACCACGAAAACGATAAATCGATGGAATATTAGAAACACCAGCAAACATAACAACAGCAGACGCGAAAAGAAGAGTAAAAGACCGTAAATTGTATCTCTACTCGACGATGAAAGGCAAATAAGGAAGGAAAGAAGTAGAAGAAGATTTAAAAGAGCACAGCATTCTAGAGAATCCGTTGGTATTAACACGTCAGCTAGACCGCTCGCAACATCCTGACATTATCTATAATGCTATTTGTGTGTTTTTAAAGATATTTCTCTATCTGAGCCAGACCTGAATGTGAAATGTCATCTGTAAACATAAATTTCATTTTGAATATTTCTAACTCACAAGACATGGATATATTACTGTTCATTACAACTGCTACTTCGGAGCCGTGATAACTTTAGTGGTTAGTGAACTGTACTACAAAGGACAAGGCTTCTGAGTTCACCCAGTCTTAGATGGGTACCTGATTTTTTTCTGGGAAAGTAAAGCGGCACGGGCATAATACCGACCGGATTATCACAAAAATCATGGACTGAGGTTCTATAAAAACTATGGTCATTAACACCATATTCCCTATACCCCTTTTGGCGTGGCTAGGCTCGTACGGCTTTTTTAAAAATTTACAACTGCTACCTAGACTCCATGCATTATTACTGCCTTTTCTATATGTATTCTGTTTTTTTTTCATCCGACTCAAATGTATCGTCTCTATAGACTAAGACTCTTCTTAATATAAGCTTTTTCTAGTCTGAATCCACTCCAAATTGTACCGCTCATCAGGTTTGTGCTCTCTTAAGTATACATTTCACAAACGAACAATGTATGAAGGAATGAAATGTAATGTTTTGCACGAAGGGTAGCTTACAGAATTATTTGAAATAAGAACAGGCTTAAGACAGGGATGCCTTCTATCTACATCACTCTTCCTACTGGCTATAGATTGGATTATGAAAATAATTCAATAATTCAGAACAACAGAAATGGAAACCAGTGATCACTGACCAATCAACTTAATGTCTTAGACTTTGCAGATGACATAGCATCAATAGATGCACGATAAAATCAGTATACTTGATGAGAGATCACAACAGCTGGGACTGAAAATAAATAGAGATAAGGCCAAAATTATGAGAATTAATGCTGTTGGTAATAACCAAATAACAATAGGAGAAATACCCCAACTAGACGTACAATCCGACAATATATTTGGTTAGTAACATAGGCAAAGAGGGAGAGACAATAAAAAGACACCAAAATAAGGATATCAAAAGTAAGAGGAGCATTCGTTGCACTAGGAAACGTGGAAATCCAAAGAAATATTAGATTAAATTAAAAAATAAAAATATTTTCAAATCCAATGTTAAGTCAGTTCTATTATATGGCCATGAAACATGGAGAACAACAAACATTATAATCATGATGATTTCTTCATGAATAGATGCTTGCGCAGAATAAAAGGATGGAAATGGCAGGAGAAAATCACAAAAATAGAATCATGGAAAAGTTCAAGTTAAATACCACTGGATAATGAGATACAGCGAAGACGATGGCGCTGGAAAGGACACACATTGCGGAAGCCAACTGAAAGTATTACATAAACATACCTTTTTGGAATCCCCATGGAAAAAGACAAAGAGGAAGACTAAAGTATTCTTGGAGAAAACGGAAGCAGAGATAAAGATAATGGGGAAGACATTGAATGATCTTACAAGAATGGCAATAAACAGAACGACTTGGAAAGCGTTTGTTGAAGACCTATGCTCCACAGGGAGCTGAAAGGTGGAAGATGTATAAACTGTTCGACGTGAACTCCGCTTAGATTTACTCAACGATTTCGCTTTCACAGCACAAACCATATCTGACATTAACAAATATAATAATCACAAAACAGCTAATTCCGTTAATATTATTCAGGTGTACTCTATTAATTCTATATTTATTACTTTGTCTACAGAGCTTCTAACGTTCGCTACGACTTTTAACGACAATTCTGGGATGTGCCGACTCTCTGTGCCTGAGAAATATAGGTCTTAACTGTGCAGTCGCCAGGGGATTTTCCGGTTAGTTTTTACTTTAAAGTGATTAAAACTTGACAAACGCGTTCTTTGTTAACAACAAGAACAAAAAAAAAAACGATTGCATGATTGGAACCCAGGGTTTATTTCACTCATAAAACTGCAACATATTCAAACAAACTATTGACCCTTCACTCCACCCAGCAGCCGGCGGTGGAATGACTTACCTGGGTCTCACACATATTATCTTATCAATAGATGTTGTACGGTTGTAGTAGGTTTGATCTCCATAGAGACTGCGAGAGTTAAATATTAGTATCGTCTGGAATTAATTGAGCTATATCACTGAAGACTTTGGAATGCAGTTTCTGATTGCACAGTGATATTTAACTCATTGAGCAGAATGTGATTGTGATGTATTCTGATAAAATATTGGAAAAATCGTGGTCTCCGCTACCTCCCCTAAATATCCGCCACATCCCCTCCCCACCACACACACACACAGATAAACACACGGCACCCGCTTATAGAGACGGAGATTCTCTAATTTTATTTATTCTTTTGTGGCTGCAATACAGATTCTAATTTCTTAGCGCTGAACATAGATATGAAAAGATGAAAAGCACATTTCCCCGTCACACAGCCAACACTTAAAACGATAATTAAATACACGAAGATTTACTCACATCACCCAGTCGATGCCCACGTCAGACTTTGGTACCGGATTCCGTTCTGCTACATAGGCGAGCTTGCTTCCTCCGTTCTTAAGCACCTCGTGGACAGCAGAGCCGGGTAGAACGCCTAATCGAATATCTTGCAGCTGTGGATAAAACGTCAAGAAAACGATGAGAAAACGTTGTCTTTTGAAAGAAAGATAGATTTCTCTATGTAAGATGCAAGCGGACGGTTAGAATTTAGAATATAACTTCTCAAATCATGAATTCTGTAGTTAATTATAAGTAAGTAAAAGTAAAGTACCCCCGTCACGCCAAGTGGCGGCGTATAGGGAATATGGTGTTAGTGAACATAAATTTTACAGACCTTTGGCACATGATTTTTGGGGTAATGTGGTCGGTGTTACGCCCGTGACGCTTTACTTTTCCAGAAAAAAATCCGGTACCCATTTAAGGCTGGGTGAACCGGAAGCCGCCGGTTGGGATCGAACCCTACCCCTTGTCCTTTAGTTAATTATAAGTTATACGTTTTCATTGAGCTTTATTGTTTTGTTATAAGCGTACTTTTTGCTATGTTCAAGTTCTGTAATTTCCGTTTTGTTATGTTCGCGTGTTGTTTTGCGTTCATCCTATTTATATTTTTGTTATGTTTATTGCGAATAACTTTGTTATGACCTTTTTCTGTTTTTATTTGTTACGTTCCTGTTCTTCTCCGTGTGTTTAGTTTTGTTAAGTTTTCTTTCTATCCATTTGTTCAAAGATATTTATTTTTATTTTTAAAAATAACATTCAATTATAAGCAAAATGTCTTATTTATCATATTTATCACTTCTTTGTTGCAACTAAATTTAAAATGTTTTCTACTTTATATCATGCCTATCCTTTCCTATTCTTATTGTACAGGTGAATCATACAACTGCAGTTGTTTTATTTTTTTTCTGTCTTTCAAATACTTCTAATTTTTCTTTACTTTACCTGCCTCCTTCTTTACATAGCTTTCCATTTACTTCCTTCCGTCCGCTATTTTATCTGCATTTTCCTCTCACCTGTTCTCTATTCTTCTTTCCTTCTAATCTTTCTTCACCCTTTCATCAACACTGCCTTTCTCTCCCCTTCCTCTTTCTCTAACACCTTCTTTCTTATCTCCCTCCCTCCCTCCATCCACCCTCCCTCCTACCCATCTATCAATTCAGTTATCCATCTCATCTTATTCCTCTTTCTTCCCTCCTCTACTTCACACTTCAATTCATAACTATCTTTGTCTTTCATTAAAAGAAAATCCCTTACAATCCCCTCATTTGATTGCTTAACTTTCCTGACTTTCAGTCCCCCTGCCCTAATTTAGTTTCTTAACATTCGTGTCATTCAGTTCCATTGCTCTCACTTACTATTTTAACTTTCATGTCTTCAATCCCTGTGAATTCATTTAATTTCTTACGTTTCATGTCATTCAGTTCTACTTCTCCAATTTAATTTCTCAGCTTCATGCCATTCAGTTCCACTACCCTCATTATATTTCATAATTGTCAAGTCATTCAGTCCCATATTCTCATTTCATTTGTTAACTTTCATGTCATTCAGTCCCATTGTACTCATTTAATTTGTTAACTTTCGTGTCATTCAGCCGCACTTCCATCGTTTAATTTATTAACGTTAATGTCATTCAATCCAACGGATTAATTTAACTTGTTAACTTTCATGTCATTCAGTCCCACTGTCTTCACTTAATTTGTTAACGTTCGTGTCATTCAGTCCCATATTCTCATTTAATTTGTTAACTTTTATGTCATTCAGTCCCACTTCACTCAATTAATTTGTTAACTTTCATGTCATTCAGTCCCATTGTCCTCATTTAATTAGTTATCTTTCATATAACTCAGCTTCACTGCTCTCATTTTATACTTTATAAATATGTATCTTTTAATATCTGGTAATTCTGTCCCAGCTTTACTCGCTCTGATATTTCTACAGAAACAACACAACTCCAAGATTAATCAAATATGAAGAATACAAGGCGTTGAAGTATGATATAACGAGTAAACAAATTATGAAAATGAGAAGGAACAAACAATTAGATGATTATTTCAAACCACGAACTGACAATGATGTTGTTTGTGCTCACCGACGACTATTGCAATTTTCTCTTTGTCATCTTTATCTCCGTTAATAAAAAGATGTTTAAAAGGTACAGCTGCATTGTGCTGTTGTTTAAGTTCCACCTTTCGGCCCAATACATCCGTCTTCAACGTGACATTTTTTTTAGTTTGAGGTTGTCTTCCATCTAGATCCCTACCCACTTCTTCAGACTAGACTACTTTGTTCTTAGAAGTACAGCGAAGAGGATGGTTAAGATCCAGATAGTTCTAGTCCAACCTATTAGTCGATTAGTTAGTTGAGTGGCAGTGTTCCCTGGCGTTTGGCTTTTCGCGGCAGGGCGCTGTACCACTGAGTACGGGTTCGATCCTGCTTCGGTCCATATATTGTTCTTTGTATTTTTTCTGTTGTTTTGTCATTTTTTCCGAGTGCTGTAAACAGACCTCTTCCTCTGAATTGATTCGCTAGTTCTAGTCCACCTATCCCGGACAGTCAGCCATGAGTCACTGACCGCCGTCACACCTCTTGCAGACAGGCACCCTTGACTCTTAAAAAACCTATGACAATATCCTCGAATAAAAAAAACAAAAACTGGCACTTCTGTTCTATAGAGAACATAGGTATGGCCATAGAAGTAAGCCTGCAGGACAAACTAGGGAAGACCTCAAGGACACGCCCAGATTCTGATATTTACCTGTCAAGTAGTATAGCAACATTTTGTTACTGGAAATGATATGTCCCTTTAAGGATACACGCTTGGTGCTATCTATGTTATCTATGAGATCACGTGTTTAAAAAAACAAAAAAAACTATCTTACAGCATGTTACCATTGAGGGGTCTACCAGGGAAAGTTATAAAAATAAAGTCTGCTTTGCCAGTGTAGTTGCCGCAAAGTGTTCGTATCTGAGTTTTTATTTCACCCCCGATAGAAACAAATGTGTGACCCTGCCTGTATTCGACCCCGTATTCTCCGGGCTCGAAGCCCGACATGTTATCTATTTCGACTTCAGTTCTTCGCCTGGTTGAGACAAGGATATAACTAAAATAGAATATTCCAGGTTTTCGGATCAGACAAGACTGAATAAACGACTCTAAAAGTAGAGGACTGTTAGATGTCTTCGACGGTAAACAAACACAAATAAGAGAGATTGACTACACATGCTAAGTGTATTTTTAAAATTTGTATTCGTTTCCACTCGAATGAGTCAAAACGTTACTTTCATTTACCTTCACTCGTCTATATAAATTTAACATTATATATTAAATTATCATTTTGTTGTATTTACTCTAAATATAGGGAGCCGCGATAGCTCAGTGGTTAGTGAACTGGACTACAAAGGACAAGGGGTAGGGTTCGACCCCAACCGACGGCTTCCGGGTTCACCCAGCCTTAAATAGGTACCGGATTTTTCTGGGAAAGTAAAGCGGCGCGGGCGTAATACCGACCACATTACCCCGAAAATCATGTGCCGAAGGTCTGTAAAATTTATGGTCACTGACACCATATTCCTTATACGTCGACGTGGGTATGACGTGGGTACTTTACTTTTTTTTTTACTTTACTCTAAATATGTCAGAAATTCATAGGATTATCGATCTATTCATGTCGTGAAATACTTCTGCTAAAAACAGCTACCAACATGTAGTTATATTTGGTTATCACTTCAGACTTCAACTCACATAAAACAGTTATAGCTAAAGGTGACTACATGACGTCAATATTAATTAGTATCTTATTTGTAAAAAAATATACAGTTAGTACAGTACCAATAATACCACTGCAACTACTCTAAGTTAGTACATCGTCCTACGTGTTTCTAGTTTTCTCAATACATATTTGTATGCGTGTTGTATTTTTGTTCAAGTTGAAGGGCTATTGCGCCGAAACGTCGTTCTGGTTCGTGTTGTCGATTTGTTACGTGGAGCTTTAACCAATACCGTTTTTGCCTATTTTTTTTTTGTTTGACCTTTTTTTTCATTTCCCCGCACAATTAGCTTCACATTTTAATGCATTTATGTGTCTTTTCTTTGAGATTATCTTCTTTGTAACCTTTCTACCAGGGTAGTGTAACGACTTCTGTACAACAGCCAATGAAATGAGTACGAATATGATTTCTTACCAGATGAGCAAACGGACGTAGCATTATGCGGGGCTACATCAAATGTAGTGACAAGAAGAGGGAAGTATAAACGCATGCAAAGAGAATGTATACAAGTAATGGTAAAAAAAATACAAAACAAGATACAAACAACGTTGTAGATGAAGGCTTTCTACAATTTATAGAGGCTGAAAATACTAAGAAAAGATAATTACAGTTTGCTACATGTAAGTCACCTTTGACCACTGAGTCGGCTGTTTCTTGTATGGTCTTTTTATAACTTCTTCATCCGATAATCCTGAGGGTCGTTGGGTCACCATTTATATTCTTCATTAGTTCTTCATTGATCTCAATCTTCAGACATTCTTTGGGATTCTGCAAAGTCAAGACTGTCCTTTCTTTGATATTATCCTCCCATCTCGTTTGTTGCCTACCTCTCCTTCTCGCATCTCTAACAGATCTTTGACATTGGGTTTTTATCTACAGTTAGTAAACCTGTAACTGTCCCTTGATCTCATTACTTTCTAAGGTAAAGAAGAAGGTGTGCAATCCCACCTTTCTAGACTTCGCGAGTACCTACTTTTTAGACTTTGATTATAATGCAAATAGATCTAACATTTGTTTCATAAAACGTTATAAATAAAAAAAGACAAAGTTAACTTTTATAAAAAAAAAAGAGACGGAATCATGGTGAGTTTCCAAGTTTTTTGCAGATAGAAAAGGACGCCCATTATGTTGATGTTGTCTGCTTCTCTGGTGTGCCGTGGTAGCCATTCAAACGTTTCACGAGATTTTTTTTCCTTCAAAGATGTCCATTCTTAGCAAAAGGCAAGTCCGTATCAGAATTCTATGATCCGAAATGAATTTCCAACTTTGCCTTTCTACCGGAAGTTTATTCTCCTTTGAATGCATTAAATTTGAAACGTCAATCAGAGGATCAATTGGTGCATGTTCTGTTTAATCCAATAAAATCTTTGCAGATAAAAATAGAATCGACTTCTCTATTGACAATCAGAACTTCGCATAATTAAAGAAGGATGCTAAAGCAACAGTCTGCAAAATATTCTCTACCACATGTGGCTGCAGAATCTGAGATTTCGCTCTCAAAAAGAAATCTGAACACAGTTACCCTATATTTCTATGTAAATTTAATGAAAACCACACATGAATTCTGATTGGAAATCGCCAACTTAACAATATAAATCAGTCTTCAAATTCACATTTGATTCAATATCTTTTGTACAGTTACCATATATTTCTATGTAAATATGATGAAAAACACACAGGAATTCTGAGTGGAAATCGTCAACTTAACAAAATAAATCATCTTCAAATTTACATTTGATTCAATGTCGCTTCAAGATTTTGTCAAAAGTATGCAGACTTTTGTTGTCGTTTATATAAGAAGTCCCATTTTTAAACCGCTAGAGTTGTCAGTGCTACTATAAAACAAGTTAAAATCGGATGCATCGGGATGAGCCCATACGTCTTGCCACAAACCAGCTCAAACTACTCAATCTTGCTAGAGCCTGCCGGGGAAACTTTGTGCCGGCAACGCTTTAGGCTGTTTAGAGAATCAAGCCGGGAAACGCACAAATAATTTGGCGGTCTCTTCCAAAAAAGAAAGAAGGGAAATTTAGAAACTGAAAAAAATATGTCACCATCCATTGCTGCCATAGTTTACACGACAGTACTCTAGGCAAACCGACGTTCGGACAACCCGTGTTCGATTCCCGCTGGAAGCAGTGTAAAGTGTACTCGTGGTTGGAAAAACAAATACCCCCCACGGTCGACCCAGCAGCTGGCAGAAATGGGTACCAGGAAGGTGAGGAATGCCGCCTCGCATTTTGAGCTTCGATGCTTGAAGCGACACTATCCAGAAGTCTCCGAACACTCCTGAATAGGCAGCCGATCACGTATGGGTGAAAACTCGCGTGCTAAGACGCCGATTCAGGTCTCGTACTTTATCTTACCTTTACTCTAGACAAACCTATGGGTGCTGAGTCGCCTTCAACAAATGACATAATGTCTCAAAATAATTGTTTAAATAATTCGTTAATTATAAACATACCAAGGAATTCCTTGCAGGTTGTCGTTCCTACTTGAATCGCGTCGAGTCCAAATTGTTTCAGGCTCAGGACAGCATCGCCACTCGTAGCCATGTCGATTTGTAACATGCAATCGTTACACCGTAATGAGAAAATACGCGAGACAGCACAATTTTAACGGCTTATAGAGCGTCAGTTGCGTCGGGCTTTTCCATTATGTTCCACTAATCGCCAACTACCAGTGCTCTTGGACTACACTTTTACAGTTATGAACATAAGCAGGGCCGAATTTAGACTTGATGAGACCCTAAGGTGGCTAAGCTAAATGAAACGTTGAGGTCTTCAGTTAGAAATTAACACAAGGTCTCTATCATAAATTACAATACCAAACAAAAATTGAGCGCCACTCTTCCCCCATAGATTTTGAAGCACTAAGTCTGTAGCTTATTCAGCCTAGGCCTAAATCCGACCCTGCACACAAAACACCAAGACAAAACAGAATCAATGCAGCCAACAGGCTGTTCGTCTTTGTAAATCAATTGATTTAGAAAGTTGTGTCAGTTTGGATAAAGAAAGTTTAAAAGTAAAACTGTGTGAGTCAAGAATGCGAGCCCATATCACATGATTTTTAGGATTGCACACCAATACCAACATGGACACTGACAACAGAAAATAAAAGAAGAATCCTAACTCCGGACAGGAGAAGAATGAGGGGGTAAAGGCGATTGACAGCAACAGGACAGCTTGCGTCAAGATCGGTGAACTACGAGGGGCGTTCAAAGAGTAATGCACCCCATCAATTTTATTCAGCTAATAATAAACATAGACGCAGGACATTTCGCACACTTTAAATATGACATGTATCGATTGTGTGCACCAAATTGCACCACAATCTGCAAAATAATACGACCGTTGAAATGGTGCATGTTAGCAACTTGCGCAGCGAATTGTGATAGAATTTCTCGTTTTAAGAGAAGGAAATTGTTGTGAACATTCACACGCGCCTATGTGGTGTGAATGGAAGTTTCATCGGTCGACAGGAGCACAGTAAGTCGCTGGGTTCAGATAGAATACAAGAATCGGAAAGCGAAGATACGGAGCTTCTTGATCGACCGCGGTATGGACGGCCTGTCACAGCCACCAATGCAGAGATGTTGAAATGCGATGACTAAATTTTTCTTGCTAATAGGCGCATCACTACTCAACACTTGGTCTTAAAGTTGGCAGTCATCATTGGTGGTGCAAATGCAATTATAACAACTCTCGGATTCTCTAAAATTTATGAAAGATGGGTTCAACAATCTTATAATGATCACTGATTGCAAAGAAAAGCAATTTATTCTGAACTGTTGGAGCGTTTCATTGTTGATGAAGGGAGTTTTTTGGTTAAAATTGTTACAGGTGACGAAACCTGGGCACATCATTTTGAACTTGAGACAAAAAGACAGTCAATGGAGTGGCATCATCTGCACTCACCACGAAGAAAGATATTCAAGATATCTCCTTCAGCTGGAAAGTTCAAAATCACTATCTTTTGGGAAATTGAAGGTGTGATTCTTGTGCATGTTACGCCAAGAGGAAAGAAAATCAATTCTCAAGCTTACATTAAGGTATTTAAAAAATTCAATCAATGTTTTTGCAGAGTTCGGCCGCACAAGAATCCTGCAGACCTGCTTCTCCTTCACGATGATGCGCGCCATCACTCTAGTCAGGCAACACCGGAAGCAATCATCAGATTGGGTTGGACTGAACTCCCCCATCCACTATACAGCTCTGATTTGGCACCCTCTGATTTCCATCTTTTTGATCCACATAAAGATGTTCCCCGTGGAACAAGGTTTGAAGATGACGGAGGAGCGATTCATGTAGCAAAGAAATGGCTACACGACCAAGGCAAAGACTGGTACAGGCTGGGAATACATGCACTTGTTGCTCGCTGGCGTAAAGCTGTACAAGTGGATGGAGATTATGTTGAATGATATCGATGTTTACATGACCTATCCATATACACTGTGTAAAAATTTCATACTTTTTGAATTAGTGGTTCCCAAGAAAGTCGATGTGGTGCTGTACTTTCTGAATGCACCAAGCAGAATTATGAAGGCACCTCTCACTCCACCAGATTGCTCCCCAAAGAAACAAACTAATCAGTCGGGTTTGGCCAAATGATCACTTGGTGTCATGAGAGAAAGCAATATGTACTCAAGAATCTCATGCTGAAGACGAATGTATTGGGCCGAAAGGCGTACATTAATGGACAACAAATGGAATCTACGCCAAATTAACATCATTTTATGGACGAGCAATGAAATAGGTCAGAAGAAAATTTCTTTTTTTTGTGGGGATGGACGCAAAGAAACAACAGAATGACATATTAGAAAAAAATGTTGAATGTAATAATAAGAAACACAACCAAAAAGGAAATCATAAGAGAAAGATTGTGTACAACGCTAATACTAGATTGTATCAAGAAATAACAAATTATGAAATAACATTATTCAATCACATAACAAGTCGTAAAAAATACCACAGACAGCGCTGTTATAAAAATGGAAATGAAAAAAAGGCAGACCTGAAAACTATAAATTAGCGAAATAGCTGAAGCCATGAATGACACAGTTTGTGAAGAAAACTGATTGACTTTGTATTTTAAAAAGTAAAGTACCCCCGTCACGCCAAGTGGCGTATAGAGAATATGGTGCTGGTGACCATAAATTTTACAGATCTTCGGCACATGATTTTTGGGGTAATGTGGTCAGTATTACGCCAGTGCCGCTTTACTTTCTCAGAAAATCATCCGGTACCAATTAAAGGCTGGGTGAACCCGGAGCTGTCGGTTGGGATCGAACCCTACCTCTTGTCCCTTGTAGTCCAGTTCACTAACCACTGAGCTATCGCGGCTCCCTTGACTCTGTATGGTAAACCAAATTTCTACTCGGTACTGTGAGGCCAAAAAGGATTAGTGAAAGGAGAAAGAAATGAAGAATATTTAGATGCTGTTGCGTTAGGATTTGTAATCCAGATAGGGACTTGTATTGATATTGGAGCGCACTTGCTGTCTAAATATGGTAGTAAAACTACAGTGTACAAGGTCGTTCCTGAAAGAACCATCCGGCCTACGATAAGAAGAACTCTCCACTAATCTATAATGCATGATCCCTCTTCTTCTTCTCTCATTTGCCTTTGATCGTCGAAGGGAGATTTAATTTGGGTTTGTTGCTCTTTTATTCGCCTCAGCTGCTGTTGTTTCCTAATTTTTTTTTATTTTCCGTCGACCCATCTTTTTCCTGGTCAGCCCTTGGGTCTGATGTTTTCGCAACGCTTATTGAAGGCTCGTTGTGTAGTGTTTTTATCTTTCTGTCTTGTCACGTGGCCAAACCATTTTATCTGTTTTTCTTTATATATTGTATGTCGGGGGTTATTTCGAGCTTTCTTCTCAGTTCTTCATTTCTGATCTTATCTCTCAGGCTGTTTCCTGTCATTCGTCTAACACATTTCATCTCTGTAGAGGTTATTTTTCTTATTGTTCTTGCATCTAGGGTCCAGGGTTGGCTTTGGTAGCACACCGTTGGGATGAAGATTGTATTGTAAAGTGCCCGTTTTGCCTCTAGAGTTATAGTCTTGTTAAACAATAGTGGTGATAGCAGTTCAACGATCTGACAAGCTTTGTTGCATCTTGAATCTATTTTTCCAGTTCATCAAATGATGTTTGTCACTAAACTTTCTAGGTATTTAAATTTCTCTTCTTGTTTTAGTTGTCTGCCGTCTATAGTTATGTTGATATTCTGTTTACCTTTTGCCATATTGATGACTTCTGTTTTGTTAATTTGATTTTCATGTTGTATTTTGTGCCGGCGATGTTGAGTTTATTTAAGCGTTCTTGTAGGTCTTCTATTTTTCATGAATTAGTGCCTGATCGTCTGCAAATAGAAGCTCGTTGATCTCCTCCTGTCTCTGATGGGTTGGCTAACTTGCATATACAGTCAATGTATGTAATAAACTGTAGAGGGGATAGTACACACCCCTGTATTATACGTGATCTAACATCGAAGTGGTCTGTGTAACCTATTGCTGTTCTCACTGTGCAGCCGCTGTTGATGTAGATATTTTTCATTACATTAATGCAAAATTAAAATGAAAATCGAAAGTGCATTACTAAAATATATAAACACAAATTTCCAGATACCACTAATCATGAATAATCTCTCACTTTAAAAGCATGAAAATGAACAGATCCTTTTCAAATGGAAACACTTCAATCGACAATGAATTGATAATTGCTTTCTGGAACACATCCCTGTATTAATCCACAGAGTCCATAACACTCAGTTATTGTTAAAAACAAACACGTTTTATGAGTCAGTTTTATCATTCCTTGGAGCAACAATTTCTTTCTTTTTCATTTTTTGTTTGTTTGACTGATAACACAATTTCTAATAAATGTAGTCGATAGCTTCTCTTTCCTTCAAACTATCACATGGGTAAAAAAAAACATTGCGCTCGATAATTTAAAAAAAATAAAAATAAGAAAATTATCAAAAAAAAAAAATGTTAATAAATTTCGAAAGCAGAAAGATGGAATTATAAAGACATTAAAAAAAAAAAATACATAAAAGTGCATGCACTATTAGAGGTTTGAAAAAATGAAAAATTTGTTATTATGAATTGTTTGTGAATGTGAGGCTAGCACTAGCATACCAATTACAAATAGTTTTTGTGTTGAGGGACAAATATACGAAGTCAAACTAATCCACGTAGCCCACAATTTGAAGCAGATTCATTGGAACACTCTTTCTCTCTATCTCTTTTTCTAATTTTGTAATTCTTCTCTCTCTCTCTCTCTCTCTTCTTTCATTTGTTCTAATCCATCCCTTCTTCGCTAAAGCGAGTAATTTAGAGTGTAAATGACTCACAGTTAATTGAGAACAATATTGCAATAATTAAGCAGAATTACTGCACGTTTTAATGTATTCTAAATCACGTGACAAGGGTATATTGACTGCAGAATGAAAGCTTTAATCAAATATGAATGTAGAATATTAATGCTTTACACACGAGTAAAGAATGTTTCAGCAATTTAGTGCTTAAGCGCTGTTGTAACACCACAAAGATCCTGGGTTTGTTTCTCTAATAACAATGTTGTCATCACCCAAGAAAGAAAAAAAGTAGTAATTGAGAGAAAGAATTTTGACAGACCCATATCCTTCCATCCTTCCATCCTTCCATCCTTCCTTCCTTCCTTCCTTCCTTCCTTCCTTCCTTCCTTCATTCCTTCCTTCCATCCTTCCTTCCTTCCATCCATCCATCCTTCCTTCCTTCCTTCCTTCCTTCCTTCCTTCCTTCCTTCCTTCCTTCCTTCCTTCCTTCCTTGCTTCCTTCCTTCCTTCCTTCCTTCCTCCCTTCCTTCCTTCCTCCCTCCCTCGTTCCGTCCTTGCTTCCTTCCATGATCTTTTCCTTACGGCTGAAACCTTGGAACATATAATATTGACTCTAGACTTCACTGTCCATCGCGATCTCGTGTTATATTAGTCTGTATGGGCTAGTATGACTGTTTCAACCGATGTCGGCCCAGAATAATATAAGATAGTGGAAGTGATTTCACCTTTTTTGTGTGTGACGTCTTTACACAGTCCAGGTTTAACATGCGCAAGCCTGTTCTCTCAGTCCCTATTAAATGGTTTAAAGGAATTATTATCCCTTTGAAGGCATCTACCGAAACGTCGTATTTTGCCTAGTCTCTCCTTAGGTTGTTAAGTTGCTTACTTTTATTTTATGTTTACTTTATATACAGTCCCCAATATAACGATCCTCTTTCTGTCCGTGAATCACTGATTAAGAACCTCTAGAGTATACAAACATTCGTTCATTTTTTCCCCCCAAAAATGACCTTTGTTTAATAAACAATTTCTACGATAACCTGAAATGACACTATTCGCAATACATAGAGGCCACACAACTATTTCAGTTCTTTGTGAATGTCCGCCCATCTGCCAATAATTGTAGACTAAAGTAATTGATAGCTACAATAATTTGTTCTTCTAAACCAAACTCGTTAACGGCGCAGACTACATGATAAAGAAGGGAAAGATAGAGAGAGAGATAGAGAGGGAAAGAGAGAGAGAGAGAAAGAGAGTGGTAAAGATGACGAGAAAGAGAGAGTGTGTGTGGCTGAGAGCCAAAAAAAAATAATTGTTTTCTTGTAAATCACTCGCTCAATGTTTTAATCACCAATTCACTCGGACAGATAATAATATATCCATTACTCACTCACTCACTAACTCACTCACTCACTTACTCACTCACTCACTCACACATAAGCAAGACATTTTAAATATTTTAAGTAAGTGTGCATCTCTTCTATATCTAATAGTTGCTTAGACTGGTCAGTTTGTTCCCAAAGAACCGTGGTGGGGTGGAATGAAAATTTGATCAGTTTTGGTTCACTGGTAGTATTGCCAGAGGTCAGCTATGAGTCGGGTATGTCTCATATGCTCTTGAGCACGGAACTCAGCTGCACGGCCAGGGTTTCAATGTTTTTTTCCCCCAGACAGAGGACGTTTGGCGTAATTTTAGCTGCCGAAGAGTGCTTTAACGTGTGCATAGTGCACAACGGATACCTGTTTTTGTCGCCTTTATCTGAGATGGTAAGACATCAGAAAAGGTCAGACCCGGGGACTGGGAGAGCTGCAATAAAAAAAAAATCAAGAATTCGAAGATATAGGTTTCCATCTCCAGTGGGAGGAATCGAACCCACAACCCTTTCATCAAGAGGCCGATGTCTTATGTTTAGAATCATAAAGATTATCATCATCACCATCATCATAGGTACCATGCCTGCTGGCGTAGGTTACCATATCACTCCACAACTTTTGATCACGACAGTTATTTATTATTTATGTTGCTCACT